>PVKM010014931.1:0-28466 GCA_004027735.1 Carollia perspicillata | reverse complement strand
TGTCTTTCATACTTATTCCTGTAAACCCGTCCCCTTTTCCCCCCTCTCCTCTCCCTTCTGGACACTGTCAACCTGTTCTCTATTTCAGTGTCTTTGGTTATATTTTGCTTGTTTGTTTGTTTAGTTGTTTAGGTTCCTGTTAAAGGTGAGATCATGTGGTATTTGTCTTTCACCACATGGCTTATTTCTCTTAGTGTAATGCTTCTTTGTGATTTATTGCTTAAGAAATTTCTCACTACACTTAATTAGTTTGGTTTTCCATCAAATATTATTTCCTTTTACTTTGTGGTACTATGAACCAATCATATTTTTCAGATATGTTCAGGTCCCCAGATGGATTAAAACCAAACATAAGGTTGGTTTTATTAAGCATATAAGAATAAGGAACATTGCCCTAGCTGTGTGGCTCAATGGATTGAGCTCTGGCATGCAAACCAAAGGGTTGCCAGTTTGATTCCCAGTCAGGGCACATGCCTGGGTTGCAGACCAGGTCACTGGACTGGGGGTGCACCACATGAGAGGCAACCACATATCAATGTTTCTCTCTCTCTTTTTCTCCCTCCCTGTCGCAGATCCTGGCTCATGGGGTCCTCCCCTCCCCTTTCTCTAAAAATAAATAAATAAAATCTTTAAGAAAAAAGAATGCGGAACATTTTCCTACTGTATTAACCTTCCTCTTGGTTTCATCTTACTCTTCTGCTTCTTTTAAAATAGGTGCCCCTATTTGCATTTAATTCATTTGCTATGTGTATTGTGTTTTTATGCTACACCAAGTATTTTTTAAGTTAGTTAAATAGTAAACATAAATATGTAATAATTTCCTCACTTAATATGTAATATTAATTGAACTTAATATTTTAACATAGTTTAAATGTTATGGCATCCTCAAATACAAGGATTAGTAAATAAAGAGAAAATTGCCATGGTCAAAGTACAGGAAATTAGTAACATTAATATGATAACAACAAAAATGATAGATAAAATATTTATTTGTCAAAAATTCATTTTAAGATATTTACTGACAATTTTACATACATAATCATTATATACTAAAAAAAATTATTATGTTCTTTTGAGTCAGATCTGCAATTAAGAAAAGCCTAAGGAAAGTAACTATAGAAAGATTTTTAGATTTCAAGCACATTCAGCAAGAGATCAAAACATAGTTTCTAAAGGCATAAAAGTTTCAGCATGAGATTTTGTCCTCTGTTATTAACTATATGGAAGATCTTTTATCATTGCATGACTCAAGGGCACACACTTTTAATGTAATTTATTGAGGATACTGGTGACCAATCAAACTTCACAAATGGGAAAGAGCCAAAGATCAAAAATGTGTAATGTCCCTGTAGAATGATTCTTATAAAAATTCTTATTACTGTGCTTTCTTAGCACAGAAAAATAAGAACTTTTCACACGGAGCTGGTCCATTAAAATATGTGTCCCATGGCATTAGCCAATGTCCTTGGTGGGCTACCATCCCCTTGTCCATTCATTTATCCTAAATTATTTTGCCTCATCTTCAGGGTGGTGGTGTTACAAAGAGCAACAGAATACCAGATGGCCATTACTGTGGTTCACTGAGTTTATATCCTATCAGGAAGTTAGCTGATTGCTTTTCAAGGTTCTTATCGTGCATTGAACAGTCTACTTCTCCACAGGGAATTCTGAAGCTGTCAATATATTTTTGGCTAAGCATGCTCTATCATTTTTCCTTCAAGTTATGGTCCTATATAATCATTTGAATAAAAGAGGATATAATTTTCTTTCTGTCTGCATGTTATAAAATGTAGGTAAGTGTTAAAAATGAGTATTGCTTAATATCTATAAAATTCCGTTTCTACTTTGGGAGCAATGTTATAAAACCATTTCCTATAGTTTCTTCAGAAAGTATAAACTTTCCCCAGGCAATCTGTATCTTTCATTTAGAAAAAACATATGTTAAATTCATAATTGTCAAAACACATACAAAAAACAACAAATAAACAAAAGCCTCTACAAAAGCATATGAGGCAAAGTTATACAAAATGGCATAAACAATTAAAACTCAATTGCCTCAAAAATAAACTGACTTTTGTCTTTGATTTTCCAAACATACAGGTCACTTTTTTTAGGAATTATACCAAAAAATGGAAATGATTCTAGTAAGGTAAATAATACAAACCTTATAAATTAATAATACATTATCATAACATATAACATTAAAAAATACAGCTCTAATGACTGTCTCTTTATTGTCAATGAAAACTGATTACTTTAAAATGAAAATGACAGATGAAGGGTCAGAAAAACTTGGACAACAGAGTAAAGCAACAAAGATGTTTGAGTTATTATATACAAAATAAAGAAGGAGAAAAAGTAAATAGCCTTCTGAATGAAGACTCAGCTCACAAATATCAAATGGGAAAAATAATGTGTGAGTTGAATGTTAAAAACTAGGCTGATTACTAGTTGCAGCAGCAGAGCACAGGCCAATTATATGGTGAGAATAGAAGAAGGTCCTGATTTTATTTTCTAAGGACCAGAAATATAGGGAAGGCCAGCATGTACTGCTTATGCAAGAACACCACTGTTTTTGCACAGAAGTAGAGGACACACATTTGGGCGATAACCTACATCACCAAATAGGTAACTTTCCAAATAAAAGCAACTATACTTAATAGACTATGGATTTCAGGAGGCCTGGGGCTGTTTCATCTATCATTGTACTTAGCACTGTGGCCTGTGCATAGTGACTTCTAAGAAACATCAGTTTAATTATAAATACATTTTAGTTGTTGTTCAAGTACAGTTTTCTGTCTTTTACTCCCATCCCATTCCAACTAAAATAAAAACAAACAAACAAATAAATAAAATTAAAAAATAAATAAAAGGACACATGACCACCAAAAATAATCATTATAAATATATTTTAAATATGAGTACTTCCAAATATAAATGACTTGGAAATACTATTTTAACCTTCAGAAATATATTTTTGCCACTGATGAATGTTATTTGCTGATCCCAACCTAATTTGCTAGGTTAATGTGGAGCTAAAAGTTCCCCATAGCACACAGGTGGCAAACACAAGGCCCGCGGGCCAAATGCAGCCCTCCACCTTGTTTTGTTTGGCCGGCACCTTGTTTCTACCCAGTGACAGTGCCCAGCTCTTGCTTAACTATTAAAGAGTAGTTACATTTATACAGTCCTAAAATTACATTCGGCCCTTTGAAGGCAACCACAAGGCTGATGTGGCCCCTGGTGAAAATGAGTTTGACACCCCTGCTAGCCACAACTCTGAGAAAAATTAATTCCACTGACCAACTGGTTCTAGAACCTAGATATGTCCATTCTCTGGCACTCAATTTTCATATACATGTTTTGATGATAAAATACACATAAGATAGTAGTTACTATGAGTTGAATATTAAATGTTAGGTATTTTATATACATTGATATAATTCTCATCATAATACTATAATGAGAAATTCCTCTATTATACCAATGAGAAAGCAGAACTGAAAAATTACATATCTAGATAAAGGTTCTACATTTTCTTAGCAGCAGATTAAGAGCAAAGCGAGGCTTTTACTAGTCCAGTGTCCACTCTTTCCAGAGCTCACACTCTTGTTTTAAAAATAATCTCAATATTCTCCATTATAAGTACATTTTAATTCTCCATGGATATTTTTTAATATTTAAACAAAATAAAAACAAAAATGTTAGGTATTACTTGTACATTACTTGAAAATTTACTATTTTATATATTTAGAACCAATTTCCATGTTCTGAGTGCCTTCTGTGTGCTAGGCATTATATAAACACTTTTAGGAACATCATCTCATTTAACTTAATCTCTCCAACATTCACAATCTCATGAAATAGATACACAATATTCAATTTTTACATAAGAAACCACATTCTCAGGTAATACGTTGCAGGAAGGAAAATGGACTCACAGCTCTTATACCCCTAATGACAAATCATGTGCCGTTTGCCCCAGCATGCTGGATAGTTTAGTCAGGACATTTTCATCAGTTTATGCCATAAGTGGACCTTTCAGAACGAGGCTAAGGTACATGAGAGAGCAACTGAAGCTTGGCCTGATGGTAAGACAGCCAGCAGTTTTCCAAGGAGAGATGAAGAAGGCCCCAGTGACCTGGGAGACGTAATTCTTCCCTGTGGCCTGACATCACTGGGATATTGCTGGCAGCCTATTGGAGAGATACTATATATACCCCTGTCACCAAAGGATTCCTCCTTAACTTGCTCTGATTTCCAGGGCATTGAATATGGGAACATCCTAATAGTGCATATCTTTGCACTACCTTCCTTACACCAGTCTGAACAGTAAGTTCTTTACAAGGTATCACTTCTTTTTAATATACTCTGCTAGGTTTTCTGATTATTTATTTATTTTACTTTTAACCTTTGATTAGAAGTCACCACTTCTTTGGAGGGCTTTTGATGTAATTTTCATATAGGAAACACCTGGTCTAACCTTCCCTTCTCTCCCCCCTTCCCCACTGTTGCCTTTAATTGCTCATTTCGATTCCTTGTTTGGGTATAACATTTTGATCCCAAATCATGCATCAAGGTTTATAGCAGGAGAATAATATTATATTCTGACAAAAGAAATTGCTGTTAGTGTTCCATTAACTATTTATCATGTTGCAGTAGAAGATAATTTCATTACTAAGAAAAAAAATTAGAAGACCTTTCAGTCTTCATTGTTAATTTATTTAGTTGCAATTTCTTTTGCTTTGTAAGAGGCAACAGTTTACTTATTAGCACTTTTGCTTATCTGCACTGACAAATATTTGATTTAGATGAAACCAGCAACATGACATCTACAGCACTAACATCCAAGCCTTTCTCTATCAGGATCTCACCTGTAAGATCAAAATAAATAACATTTTTACATCATATAGCTCAATGATCAGTGCTTTCTCTCAATCCTCTTATATAAGGTCTGTCCAGAAGGTATCAAGCCATGTAATATGAAAAATAGGACATTTACTAAAGAAAATACAAGAAACACTGTACATAGGACAAGGATGTCTCAACCTCCCTCAAAGTAGGCACCTAGGGACCTCACACAGTTCTCCTAATCACCATCAGCTGCCCCATCATATTTTCCTGAATCTCATCAGTGGTCTGAAATCTCTTCCCTTTCAAAGGTGATTTTAGTTTTGGGTAAAGTCAGAAGACACAGGGTGCCAAATCTGGGCAGGAGGGGGACTGAGTCACCTGGATGATTTGATGTTTGGCCAAAATACTCTGCACGAAATGTGATGCATGAGCAGGCATGTTGTGATGAAGCTGCCAGTCACCAGTTGTCCATAGCTATGGCCTTCAGATTCATCTTCCCACAGAGGAGTGTTCAAGCTTAAAGGGAAATTCGATGCATATTGTTGCTCCACTATCTCAGTAACTTTGAATGTGATGGCCACACAGTACACATGCTCACTCAACATTGTCTACTGCCCTCACTGACTAGTGAAATTATCATTGTTCATGTATTTGCATTTTAGTCCACTCTCCTTAGCTGCCAGGTTACATCGATGTTCCGAAACCGTTCTCATTCTAATAACAATGGCTGTACTTTTTCTGGACAGACCTCATTATTCCAGGATCTTTACTTTTGGCTATAAATTTACTCGAACCAACAAGGAAATACAACAACATTGAACGTTTTCTCTAATCTGTCCAAAATTCATCCTAATAAACCTTAAATATACTATCATTAATTCTTTATATCTTAAAATGTTAATTCTTCTAGCATGTACTTTGATTTTTTGTGGACCCAGATTTAGCTGAGTCAATAACACTGTAATTTATGTGTAATTTTTATAGTTGTATTAGTTTGTGCTGAAGTATGTATATCCAATGCCATTCTCATATAGAATATCTTTATGAATTTTAGTCTGTTTAATCTAGGAATAGCATATCCATTTTACACTGTCTGCCAAAACTGCTCATATTTAGTAAGAATTATTGGGAGACTGGATAGAAAAGGACTCTGAGAGCAATCCAGACACAGTGGCAATAAGTGTAATGGAAATGTCCATCAGAGGAAGGATGCAGAAAAGGAACTTGTGCCAGGTGTTTTCATTCCAGACTTTGAGTTTCATTTTGGTAGGCTATTGTATATCCCAGCATCAGGTAGTTAGTTGTCTTTTACAAATAGTAGCAGATGGTATTGATAAAATTCATCCTGCCTATGAATAAACACAAAAACCCTTGTGCCATACCCTCTAGGTTGAAGTGTCATTCATTTTTCTTAATTAAACTATCATCGTTAGGAAGCATCAAAAGAACTCTCTGAAAGCAAGTGTTTCATCACGGAGAGACTCTACGTAAACATTACGGAATGCAAAAAGCCTATCATGGCAGGGATATCAGCTCCCAACAAAGTTATAAAATAAAGAATCAGTATACTACCAAGTGGCAACAAACAGAGGGGAAGTCATGGACTGAAGACGCTCCTATTTTTTTCCAAAATTAATGATAACTACACAAAACCCAAATATACCATTCCTCTATCTTTCAGTTTTAATTTTAAAAAATGGTTAGTGGGAAATAAATTGCTCCTTAGAAAATTAAGTCATGTGCTTTATGAAGTATCTCTTCATACACTCTACCTTCAACCAATGAATATCAGTAACAGAGAACTACTTCTGGGAAGGAAGAGATAATGATTGACTCATTGAAAATGTTCTTGCTCTGAGTACTTTTTGTTTCCAGCAAGACCTCTCTGAGAGCTTTTCTTAAAGCACTGTCCCTAGCTGAACTCCCTTCCACTCCACTAGCCGAAATGAAGATTTTCCTTATTAAGGTGCCTAACAGGCTTCATAGATTATGCTATTAAAGTAAGTGTAATATATTCTTCTAATTATTTGATTACATTATGATAGTCCCACTAAAGCTCAGTTCTTAAAGGCTAAACTTGTTTCTTAATCATCTTTTTGATTTTTGGTGCATGAAATAATGCTTTGCACAAGGTGGACCTGCCCTTAATAAATCTATTTCAATGAGTAAATGTATTTATTAGTATTACTGTTAAAGAGAATAAAAGGTGAACTTGACAGACTTAAGTTGAGTGGGCAGAATTTCCAAAAGCAGTAGGTGCCTTTTTGCAGAAGATAAAAAATACCACAGAAGTTAGAATGGAAGTCAAAGGATACCAGTGTGGACTTGGGGAGATGGGTCTATACTATGGCAAAAGCAGGTAAAAACCAGCAACGATATGAAGTATTGGTTTTGGGTTTAGACTTGCATATAAAAATAATTGATTTCTATGCAGTTTCTGTTGACTGTAATTCCTTTCTCACAGGAGGAGATAGTATAACAAGTGCTGGAGAAAATTAGAAAAATAGAATTAGCATAAATAATGACACAATATATACCTGGCCCTTTACATATACTATCATATTAAACACTAACAGCACTGTGAATTTGGTATTTCTATCTCTTTATCTTATTATAGCTAAAGAAATAGTCACCAAAACATTTTTTCTCAAAGGCCCTAGTCAGTAAGTGGCAAAATCAGTATTTAGACTCATCTGTCTCACTAAACAGGCTCTGAATTGAGATAGAGTAGGAGTCCAACAACAGAAATTAATGTTCAGGTAGTATCGGGACTGCTCTACTGAAACATCTTAAAAATGTTTCTTGGTTTTAAGTATCCACTTAAGTCCTTTTGACCTAGGCAGTTTTATGCTTTAAAAAAGTTGACTATGTGTCTTTTGGCTGATTCGCATATAAAATTTTATTTCCTCCCATGATAAACTATTTTTCGAGAGTGATGCAAATTATTTCGTGGAAGTGTCAGTGTGGTAGCAAGCTCAGGCTTTGAAATCAGACAGAATGGGTTTAAATTTGACATAATTATCACACTCCATTCACTGCTAGAAGAAATTTCTGCAAGGATTCTAACATTTCTGCACATACTGTGCTTCTGCTCTTTGTACCACACCATGCCTACCGAGATGTTCATATAGCAATAGACTTGAAGAAAAGAAATAGTGCCTTCCATCACACTGAAGGGCAAGTTAGCTTACAAACTTGGAAGACAGAGATACAGTCTCCCTTCAGAACAAAGGGCAGGTGCACCCACTCTGAAGGATTTGATTTCCCTAAGTTCATGATTCCTCTCCTATTATACCTCCTACTACATATGAAGGCATCTCACATTCTTCATGTCATTCTACAAGAATTGGGGCTAGCAGAACTGGCATAAATGTTGACACATTAACTCCTACACTTTGTGAATAATGAACTCTCTTTTGTTTCTGACCCAAATGTCTTGTGTCTTCTTATCACCATTTAAGTAACTGTGGCAGAGAAATTTGTTAACTTGCAAGTTAAGCTAAATCTCATGCTCCTCATAGTTATTGACATTTACTGAGTAATCTTGAGCAATAATTTTTAATTTTTGAGCTTCAGTTTCCTATTGTTGTGAAATTTTCAAATGATTATGCTTACAATTTCTTAGAATACTATAAGTGCTTAAATAAACGGGAGTTTATTCATAGAAATAGTACCATCAGTACAACAGAAACAGTAGTAATGACATCAATAGCAATAATAGTACTAGTAATGACAGTAATAGCAGTATCAGTACTAGTAGTGGTAACAGTAGTAGCAGCAGCCACAGCATCAAGGGAGATAATATTGAAAGAATATCATATATGGCAGACATTTTACCAAGTGGGAGTTATAGGTTATCTATTTAATCTTCAACAAGTACACAGATTGGTTTTTCCTCTCACTGGTTAAATGAGATATATTTCACAGAGTTGATAATTTGCCTAAGGTAACTCCCATGGTAATTGTCGAATCCAGGATAAGAAGCTAGCTGTGTCTGATTTCCAGAGATTTTTCCTGCATGCATTTGTGGCCACATGTTTGAACTAAGCAGTTGGTCATTTCTACATCACACTCGTACAGGGTAGTGGAATTACAGAATAGGATGTCAAAAGATAAATGATACATCTTTTTTGTTTTTTTGTTAGAAAAATGAAGTCCAGACAGAGAGCAATGTTAGTCTCCAGAATTCCTGTCAGCATGATTCACCCATGAATTCAGCTAATGTTGAACACATTCTATCTTCTAGTCTCTGTATGTTTTTTATTTATATTTTTTAAATTTTATTTATTTATCTTTAGAGGGAAAGGGTCAGGGAGAGAAATGTCAATGTATGGTTGCCTCTTGTGTGTCCCCTGCTGGGAACTGGCCTGCAACCCAGGCATGTGCCCCGACTGGGAATCGAACCACGATCCTTTGGTTCACAGGCCTGTGCTCAATCCACTGAGCTATACCAGCCAGTATGTATGTTTTTTAAAAAATTTGTAAATGATTTTTTGAGAGAGACAGAGAGAGAGGGAGAGACAAATTGATTTTTTCTACTTATTTATACATTCATTGACTGATTCTTGTATTGTGTCTTGACTAGAGATCAAACCCACAACCTTGGTGTGTTGGGATGACACTCTTAACTAAATGAGCTACCCAGACAGGGTCCAGTCTCTGTTCTTTGAAATCATGTCCACATTACCAAATTACTGTGTTTTCCCCATAATACCAATAATATTTATCGGTATTGGTAATAAAGTATACAACATTCTTAACTTCGCAATTTCCCATGCTAAGTTCTCTACCAGAAATCTTTAAAAGATTCACAGATCTAGTCAAATAAATTCAGAGTTAAAGAAAAGGTCCATGACTTTGACAACCTCATTAAATTTCTAAACATCATAAACTCTGTGTTTTTCTATTATAAATTAGAAGACACACACATAAATGATGTATGCATAAATGTGTATATAAATATAAAAATATATTTTACTCTTTTCATTTTACAAATAAAGTCACATTTTAGCTAACATTTTTCTAAACTTGTCATGTAGTATATGACATATATGTAATTTCTGAGTTTCGTATATTACAAAAGAAACAACTGTCAAACACTAATTATGTTTTGCAAATATACTACCTGATCGCAACTTCTTCTTTTAAAATATTTTCATTGTGTCTAATATATAGTCAGCGTAAAACTACGCATTATATTTCTCCTTACCTCTGCAGATGGGAACTGGAAAATCCCATGAAGCTGTATTAACTGAATTGGCTATACAGGTGAGCTGAGGGTGGCCATCAAGGATGTATCCAGTTACACAGTTGTAGCGGATCTTGTCCCCAACATCAAACCTTGTACCATATAATACGCCTTTGGGTGGGACTCCTGGATTTCCGCAAGAGCTACTCTGCAACTCTGTAGAAAACAGGGAAAGGGTAGCTTATAGTTATTTAGTATTTTAATATATATTTTAATGTTTAGATTATAAACATGTAGATACAACTATATTCTATCCTTTTAAGGAGGTCATAAAAATGTCTTCCATTTAAATATACATAACAGGAAAAATTGAGAAGGGAACTAAATTTTACTGAGCAAACCTCATTTTTTGTGCTGAAAAAAAATTACATACTTTATATGAGGTCTGTCTAGAAAGTATCTAGCCATAAATAAAAAAATGGAAACATTTATTGAAGAAGATACAAGATATGGGAAACACTGTACACAGTACAATGACACCTCAGTCCCCTCCAAAGTAGGCACCATGGGAACCGTACACATTTCTCCCAGAGTCTCTTCCACTGTCCAAAACACTCTGCAAATTCCTTTGTTGAAATCGTCATCAGCTGCCCCATTGTACTTTCCTGAATCTCATCAATGATCTTAAATCTCTTCCCTTTCAAAGGTGATTTTAGTTTTGGGAAAAGCCAGAAGTTGCAGGGTGCCATATCTCAGCTGTCAAGAGGCTGAGTAACCTGAGTGATTTGATATTCCTCCAGAAAACTGCACAAGACATGATTCATGAATGGTACATTGTCACAATGAAGTTGCCCATCACCAGCAGCCCATAGCTGTGGCTTTCTGAATTACCCAAATAGTTTCAGTAGAGGAATGTACAAAGTTAACACAAACTTTGATGTAGATTCATTTTTCCACTCACTCAGTCATTCTGAATGTGATAGTCACGGAGTACACATGCTCCCTCAGTGATGTTTACCACCCCCAGTGACTAGTACAGTGAAGTCTTCATTGTTCATGCATGGGAATTCCAGCCCACTCTCCTTGACTGCCAAGTTACATCAATGTCACACGAACTTTCCTCATTAAATTAATAATGTCTGGAGTTTTTCCAACAGACCTTATATTATTTAGTCTTTGTAGCAATTCTAAAATCAGTATTATCTATATTGTATAGATAAGTAAAAAAGATTAATACAATTTACATGGCTTCTTAAAAGTTACATTCTACTAACATAGTAATAAGCAAATCAGTTTTATTGATATGTTCCACATTATTCTGATATTTGTACTTAACCCTATAACATGAGAATTCATCTGAAAATGATACATATTTGGATGAAAACTCTTTTTCACTTAAATGAGAAAAATATAATCCTGTAAAAACAGACATATCTTTGAAGTTAGAGATTGGGCTACAGTGCCATCTGTCATTTGTTTAACCTTGAAAATATAATAAAACTAAAATAAGTCTATAAACTTGTGAAGTTTTAATTAGGTCAGTGCAAAATGTCTGGTATATTTGAATATTTTACCTAATGCCTTATTTTAGTTGATTCTAAAAAGCATATAAGTATATAAATATGAGATTTAAAAAATACTAATTTCAGAGAAAAATCTAATTCATTTTATATTTAAAAAATGAAAAATTCATAGAAATAACAGAACTTATAGAGTTTAATGAGGTTAGGGGAGACTTTTTTCCCTATATCATTTTCTAAATTTCTAATTTATAAACATCCTATTATATTACTTTCCTTTTCATGCTATAAATAATCATCAATAGGAGTACAAAAAGTAATAAATTTGTGGGCTAAAACTGTATCCCCATTTGAGTATAGCCTATAATTCAGTTAATAGTATTATGCAAATGTTAATTTCCTAGTTTTGACTTCAATGCTATGGTTACATATGTGATAAATACTACAAAAAGCTGGCTAAAAATATATGAGAAATTTGAACTGTTTTCACAAATTACATAAAAATATGAAATTACTGCAAAATAAAAAGCTAAAAGACATTTCAAGGCAAAATGAAGCATACTTCCATTTTGTTCGACAGTCATCCCATTGGTGCAGTTATCGAATGTCATGTGATCTCATTTTATATTAAGCCAAATAGTAATAAACAACTTTATATTGAAAATACCAGTAACTTTATTACATAAACAGCACAATTAAAAATGTTTCATACTATGAAGTGGCTTTAGAAAAGTGATGTCATTTATGGATAATTAAGTGTATATAGAAATGAAATTTTCCATTTTTATCCATGATCTCTATTGGAAGTGTTTCAAGTCTAGAAAAGTAAAGCATATAACTAATATCAATTAACTACCAATGGTTTTTATAAATAGCATGCAATTTCCTTAAGCTTCCTCAGCACTTAATGGCATCATAAACTAACATTTTAAATATCAGTAACCAAGGTTAATCACTTGTAATATTTCACCTTACTATTTTTCCCAGGCTTATGCTACTAGTTAATTTTCTGTAAAGTTTAAAACATATTTATTGTCTATGAATTTTGAGCATTTTTTAAAAAATACAATTTGAAATGAATAGTTAATTTTGAAATAGCTATTTTTGAAACGTATTTGATTAATAGATGAGATATGCGGTGCAGGAAACGATGAAGTTAATAAGTTTTGATAAATTGAATAAGAATTCAATCTTTTGAATATAATATTAATAAAGGAAATACTTTTAATGAAACTACCACTTGCGGCCTTCGAATCCATCCACTCCTTTCCTCCCACTCCCTAAAAAATAATTAAGGTCAGGACTTCAATTATCATAAAGTTATATACTTAGGAGAAAAAGCAGTTTCCAAATTATTTCACAGGAAGCAGTTTGGCATAGAAATAAGAGAAAAGAGACAGAGGAAAGCTCTTAATAACTATACTCAGATTCAACCTGGACCTAAATGGACAAATAAACATCACCCAGAACAAAGTACCCAAAGCAAAAACGGACCACAGATGAAGTGAATCAATGAATGAATAACAACACTAGTTAAAATCTCAATAAATTACCCAATCTATCCTCTGTTTGGCAGCTGAATTACTTCTAAACCAATAGATAAGAAGTTAGGCTGCTTCGAATAAAACTAAAAATAGATAATTCAAAAAAGATAATTCCTGCTTTGATTGCTTTTGTTTTCGACCTTCATTAAGTAAGAACAACTATACTCCATCCTCTGTAGATTGAAGACAGTTATTAAAACACTTCACAATGAGGTTTAATAGATTCCAATTCTGTATACACCGCTTATGGATTCTATTTTTTGTCCTTTCCCACCCTTTAATCTGGGACTTCTCTTTAGGATCTCTATGTCTATTTTAAAATGCAGTGTCAAGAAGGATGTGTTATTAACTGAAAGAATTATATAACCAACCATCAAAATATGCTTTATTCTGATTGAACATTCACTTTTGCTCTTGATTTTTTAAAAATAGTAGTGCTGCATATTTGAATTTTTAAATTAATTTAGCTTCTTTATTAATATGAGTTTCAGATGCTAAATTAGACTAATTTTTTGGCACTGTATCTACTAACTATGAAGAGTTTGAGTTTCATAAGTGAGGCAGAGAGAGATAATTACTATAGGATTTCACTGTTATGTGGAATCTAATGAATAAAATAAACAAACAGAATAGATACGGACTCATAGATACACAGATTAGACTGACAGAGGGCAAGGGCGTTGGGGGACGGGGTGAAAAAAGTGAAGGGAGTAAGCAGTACGAACAGGCAGTCACAGAGCAGTCACAGAGATGTACACTGCAGCATAGCAAATATAGTCAATAATGTGGCAATGACTATATGTGGGGCCAGGTGGGCATGTGAGGAAGCAGGGGGACCACTCTGTAAAGTACATGGTTTTCTAACCACTTTGTTGATCGTTGGAAACTAATACAAAGTAACATTGAATGTAAGTTGTAATTGAAAAATGGAATAAATAAATAAATAAATAAAGTTTGAATTTCAGGGGAAAATTAAGACATATGCTATGTTTAGTACTAAGCAAATTATAAACTGATCATTAACATGCATGTTATTTAAAATAAATAATTAATTATTATACGATTACCCTTAAGGAAAATAGAGATTTAAGCAATAAAATCAATAATTCTGATTTAATTCATCACATGTACCTGCAAAATAATCACATTGTGCCTGTCATTTCAATTCAGTTCTGAAGCAAATAATTACATCTAAATGCAGAATTGCCAAACAGACTGTTGTCTTCTTTCACCAAAGATACCACTAATATATCAGTCAAATTTTAGGTGTTTAAAACAAAAAAAATTATGGAATCCTGACGAATTCTATCTGACATTCATTCTATAATTCAAGTACTAAGTTGGGGTTGGAGTAGGGTGCTGGGAGTAGGGGAGGTGCTGCATGTTATTTTCACCACACTGTTGCTGAGCACTGTTCAGTTTTTAATGCAAAAATGAATATATAAAAGAAACTCCTCTTGTACTACAGCCTTATCTGAATTAATTCTTGAAATCTATCTCACGAGACTAAAGTGTGTAGATGGAACAGAAATACTTAGAGTGGTCATTTTAGTGAATTGAGAAGATCAGTGGAAAATGTGTCTGAAGACATTACATACAAAACATGTCTCTGTTGATTAGCTGCCACTTATAGGTGAGATCATATAGTATTTGTCTTTCATCACCTGGCTTATTTCATTTAGCATAATGCTCTGCAGTTCCATCCATGCTGTTGCAAAGGGTAGGAGCTCCTTCTTTCTTTCTGCTGTGTAGTATTCCATTGTGTAAATGTACCACAGATTTTTTATCCATTCATTTACTAATGGGCACCTAGGTTGCTTCCAGCACTTGACAAAACAAACAAGCAAATAAAATATAACCAGAGACAGTAAAATTAAGAACAATCTGATAGTAACCAAAGGAGAGGTAAGAGGGAATAGTGAGGGGAAAGGAGGGAAGGATTTTCAGGAACAACTATATAGTCACATGGACAAAACCAAGGGGGAGTGGAAGCAGGAGAGGGAGGTGGGGATGGGTGGAGTGAGGGAAAGCGTGGGGGGTAAATGCAGACAACTGTACTTGAACAACAATAAAACAATTGAAAACATATGTCTCTGAATATAGTAAAGAACCTGTAGGTAAGTTTACTGCTCTATCCACAACAAATGATTAAGTAAATTAGAATTCATCTTTTTTTTACTAAAAAAGATATGCATTTTATTCATTATCTCTTCTCAGAGATATTAAAATTATCAGCAAATATGATAAAGGCTTTTTGTCAGCATAAACTATTTTAGAGTATGAAGTATTGATTATGCAGCAAAAAATTACTTGGAAAAGATCCAAGAAAAGCAAAAACCCAATTGTGTTACAGAGATTAGAGTTTAACGACACTTGTCAATGTTAGTTGAAAGAAAACACGATTCATCAGAAACTCTTGAGGGTTACTACTAACATTGCTCTGGGAGGTGCACAAGCTAAAGCAAAGCCACCTCTTCCTGCTTTCTAAGAGTTCACAGTTTAGGAAAGTCAGTAGTCAATGTCATTGTTGAGATCAGCTCTGAGCCATAACCTGTCCTAGGCACACAGCCATTCACATTCCCAATTACATCTCACAACACACTCAACAACATGCACAATTTTCCTCATTGTGCAGAAAGGGAGCCTGAGACTGAGATAAATTATGTAATTTCCTCAAGGCCATCCACCGAATAAATAGTAGACTTGTTGTTCAAGCTTAGATGTCTCACACTTAAAAGTCTTGGATTGTCTTACAGTTGCATGCTGTTATCCATGGAAAGTGGGTATTATTTTCACAAAGGTTTATTCAGCAGCTACCATGGGCAATGCTCTGGATACACAGATTTGCATATGACACACAGGGCCCTGCCCTCATGGAGTTTATCTCCTGGTGTTGACAATGGCAATACAGAATTAATTACAGAATGTTAATTTTAATGTGCCTACTAAAATAAACTAACATATATGCTATAATGAAAGCATACAATTAAGAAAACTTAATTAATCTGGATTAAGAGGAGGTCTGAAAAGAGTCACATGATAAAGTAAGGTTTAAATTGAGATCAGAAATAGGATAAGGAGCTAGTTGGATAAAAAAGAGAAGAGTTTGCAAGTATATTCAAAATTTTAAAATTTAAGAATCAATGTACTATAATAATTATTGGACTTGGCAATGTAGTGAACACAGGTTCTATGAATGCAATCGGGTAGAAACCGAAGTGGGGAAAAAGCGTTCCAAAAGGGCAGAACAAAGATAGGCTCGCACAGTGAGTGTACATGCTATGCGTAGGCTCCTGAATAGAAAGGGGGGCTATTTAAGTCACTGCGTTTTGTTTGTTTGTTCGTTTTCGAGAGAAACATGGTAAACTCTTCAGAAAAGAATAACTGAAAGTAAATAATTGAAATCCATTCTAAAGAAATATGGGCAGAGGTTTTCCTAATTATGTACACATATACTGTGTGAATTCATAAACTCACTACTAGAATAATATTGAATATGAATGATTACTAAAAAGATTCCTCAAAATTAATTTTAAAACAAAGAGTAGCCAAAACAATATATGCATATTAAATATGAGAATATCAAATAGGGCTGTTGATATGATTATGTAAAATAATACATGCATTTAACTTACATGCTAAGCAAGCTCTCTCTACATAGAAGATATTATGAGCCCAGCAAGTTGCAGCTCTATTATTATTATTATTATTATTATTATTATTATTATTATTAATTTTGTATTTGAGATATCTAAATTAGGTGTGATTAAATTATGATCTACTAGATGTAGGGTCATGTCTTCATTAAATGCTTATGTTATGTTATTCCTGCTATCTTCAAAAATTAGTCAAAAATAGTAATTTAGTCAAGGGTAAAATTCAATTAATCTTCTCTAAATCATAAATTAAATTCCAGAAATAATCTCAACTCCTTTATTAGTTGGTACCATTTATCAAGCACTATGCCAGGCACAAAGATTATAAAAAGATATGAGTTCACAGTAGTTTTTTTTTAAGAAAAAATTGTTTAAAAGTAAAATGTAAATCCTGAAAGAGAGTATACAGAAAGAACTATAGGGGAAAGGGTATTCATCATGTCTTCCTTTAAGAAATTCAATAAAACTCTATTAAGCAATTTAGAAAGAGTGAGTTATATTAATAAACACATAAAACAAACTTGGCCCTAAGAATTCCCCAATTTGTTAGGAGCACATAGATAATTGTGAAAGGCAAGATATTTAACACAATATCAAGAAGAAAACCTGACCTTGAAAATTGGAAGGAAATAGAATAAAAGGGATACCATGACTACAGAACTGCATAATTATTCAGTCAAGTAGATGAAGCATGATCCTGCTAAGATCAATTAACAATGTTTTAAAACACTGTAAAATTATATCTACTAAGGGGAGTGAAATCAAGTTGTTTGTACTCCTTACAGAAAATTAATCTCAAGGCTTTATTTCCCAGATGATTAAAAATAACTTAGAAAAACATAACAGCTAGTTAAGCCACCTAATACTGAGCCATCCTGAGACTTCAAAGCACTTAGCAGACTATGTTCTCTAACTTTTTTAGTGGTATGAAGTGTTCTTGTATTACCGATACCGAGCCACTCCATTCATATAAGATAGAAATGGTATCATTTAAGAATTCACTTGGCGACTGACTTGAGGAAATATTTTGTGAATATTTGGAATCCGTTACTGCATTTATAATGTTCTCATGGACTTTAATTCATGTATATATCTGAATTTCCTTTCAGATATATATATATTTTCACTCAGCTTTTTAGATATAACTGAATGAAATTTTTTATACGTTTTCTTTCTCACTAGACTATGAGCACCCTGAGAACAGGGTTTCTAATTCATCTTTGTGTTTCAAGAGCTTAGCTGATTGCCTGGTAATGGTGTTAACAAGTGACAAGGATTGCTCAGTTTATCGAGTTATTTCCTCTACTAGAAACACATAAAAGAAGATCATCACACGGGGTTTGTCAGAGTGGATGCAGAGACGCAGACGACAGAGAGGAACGGTAGAGCATCAGACAGCTGCAGGCACAGCACCAGCTAAACCAGAGTCACAACAAGCCCTGGGCACACTGGTAACACCTGATTTTGTTGGGTCAAACCACATACTGTGACATTGAAATCTGTTTTGTTATTTTTTATGTTTTTAAGATTTTATTTATTTATTTTCAAAGAGAGGGGAAGGGAAGGAGAAAGAGATGGAGAGAAAGAAACATCAGTGTGTGGTTGCCCCTTGCACATCCCCCACTGGGAACCTGGCCCACAACCCAGGCATGTGCCCTGACTGGGAATCGAACCAGCCATCCTTTGGTTTAGAAGCCCATGCTCAATCCATTGAGCTACACCAGCCAGGCATGTTTTTTTCCCTGGTTAAACGACATTAAATTCTATAAGACAGATCATAAATATAAGCACAATTCTTTTTTTCTTTTTATCATTGTTCAAACTACTGGTTACGTCACAAGTCCTCACTGATATTGAGATGGAGCAAATGTTAGGCCACATTTGCCTTTGAAACCCATACTGAAATTTTGAAAAGCTTTTTTCAGACTTGGCAATCCAAGAAAGAATATCCATTTTTCTTATTTTCACTTAATGAAAGGGAATTGAAGCCAACCATTAGTTGCTGGGGAAGAAATGAGAGCACACCAACACTGTCTTAGTTAATATGCCTAAGAGAACAATAGGATACTAGATTGGTTGTGGTGGGAGAATGGAAGATGAGCAAGATTACAATGTATTTCAAGCAATAGAAAGATAAAAGTCTAATGTTAAACTTTTTTTTCAAATTAAGATAAATCTTAAGGTGGGCTGATTATATTTCTAAGTGAGGAAAGTATGAGGCAATTGAAAGGGTCAGTGTGAACCAGATAAATAAAAGCATATGCTGTCTAGGCAGCAACAGTCTGTTCGGAATGTGGGGTACAGATAAAGCCCACAGGCAATACAGATGAAATGTTGAAAACCAGTTTGAAAGCAATGGTCAGATACAGTGGAGAATATCCATTGTACAATATCCAAAGAATAGCAGTTGCTAGATACATAATTTTGACATGTGAATAAGAGGCAATTAATGTTCTTTTGGTTTCAAATATTTGTGTCCTTTTCGGCAAAACAAAATTTACCCCTTCAAATGAACTGATGAAAAATGTACTTTTTGTTTTGTAAACTATCTACCACTGCATTAAAATAAATAGGAGGTAAGGCCGTTAAATATAAAAATGTGATTATTTACACTTAACTCTATCCTGTGTAGCTTCTAGAATATTAACAAAGCAAATATATAGAGAGAATGGGGGCATATCAGCAGCCATCCTCACTTTACAGTTTCTAAAAATGGAGCAGTGCTGCATCTGGCATGGGTGGCATTTGATAACTTGATTCGGAAAAGGAAAACATGAATAGACTCTCCCCTCTTTATGACAGAATTGGGACAATATCTGTATTAAGGCTTTTAGAGAAAAGTAACTTAATTCTTTAAAAAAAATGTGTTCAGCTGATTGTGGATAATTTACTAGATTATATACTCATTGGAAAAGAGTGAGTGAGAGATGCCACTATATTTTAGCAATTAATCCATCACCAAATTGAAGCCTGAGGTATAAATGTGAAAGGCATATAAAAATAGGACACTATCTTCATTCCTTTTGAAATTATAACTCAGCTGGAAACATAGGGCATGTATACTATGACCTTCTGGTAATTAAATAAATAATAAAATAGATTCCATGAGGTAAAGTAAAAATTAAATAATGTATATGCTTATGCAAAAGGAAGAAGATTGTATGAGATACAATAAATAGGATTTTATTTGAAGAGGAATCAAAAGTCCAATAAATTGAGTGAATAAAGGCCCCTAGAGAGGAATGTACAAGATGTGGTCAAGGGCAAAATGCAAACTAAATGGCTCGAGCAGAACACCATACATGTGGAAGCACAGAATGAAACTTTAGAACAGAATGTCATGGTCACACTTTGGAGAGCCTTTAGATCCGCCATCTGGGGGTCAATGGTATGCTAATACTGAGAAAGGCCTCACAACAAAATGGCTTCAATAGCTCGCAGTTATTTCCTGTGAGTCTCTGATTGGTCTAGGCCAGGATGGGTCAGACTATACCCTTGGATCATCGGGGACTCATATTTTTTTTTCCATTTTACTGCTCTGTCATCCTATAGGGCATTGTGTTTAAATGATGAAGCTGGACCATCAAAAACACTGACATTCGGGCTACTGAGAGTTGAACCAGAGAAAGAAATTTTCCCTCCCTTCCTTTATGCCTGACAAAACCCCTTCTCGTTACTACATCCTGCTCAAATCCAAGGCTTCCTGGAGAGGCCCAAAGGCTTTTTTGTTTTGTTTTGTTTTCCATTAAGGCCAACTCTGTATCCTCATGGATCAGTGACCTGTTACAGAAGAAAATGTTCATGGAAGTGAATAGCATCTGATGGACTGAAATGAGGGCCCTGGAAGGCCCTGGTTCTGTTCTGGAGAAGGTGCTCCTTTGTCTTGTATCCTGAGCTGTCCCTTGGCATTTCCTGTTGAATAGTTCTTCCTCATCCATGTCCTCTGCAGCAAACTTTGAGGAGGGCATGGGAAGGTAGGCTACCCTCCAAAGTACACAGTTCTTATATTCTACATCTGCTAATGCAGGTTCAGCACTTGAAAACTGCCTTAAGGATTGAGCAATCAAAGGGATTTGAAAACGAGTTCCAGAATTTATTTGGCTAAAATTTCCTTCAAAATCTTATTAGGGACTGGCTTGCACGCTTCCAGTTATTGTCATGTGCCAGGGAACACTCACCACCCACCCACACCCTGCTTTAACCTTCCCTCTCATTCTCTTTTCAGTGGGGACCACCTTGGGGTGATCTGATGCAACCTGCAGGAATGAAACACTCTTTATCTGATCTCCGCTCTATCCTTGGGGTAAGAAAACAGGAGACTTACCAAGTCTTCTTACCCTTACCGTACCGCAGCAGTTGACTTTTCCATTCCATAAATCACCAGGATTTTAGACTCTATTTCCTTAAATCTCCCCTTGAAAAGAGCCAATATATTCCCGAGCCCTTGTCTTTGTTGTAAGACCTTTGTTCAAAGGGAGCCAGGAACAGGCAGCACACCTTAACGCCTTAACGACAATCCTGTTAACCTCATCCTTTCAAGCTAAAGCTGCAGCGGTCCCCTGTCTATTCAATCATAAACAATTACTTCATCATGCTTGCCATAACATGGTGAAGTCACCAGCTTTCCAGCTCATAACAGGTTTCCTGACCACAAAACAGTAACAAATATTTTAGATTTTTATTTCAATGCACCACTCCTGTTATAAATACTTCATTAATGTCAGAAAATAAAAGACCATTATTAAAGCAGAAAGGGATTTAATAGATTTCAGGAACAGGTTCTGGGCTGGACCTCTTGATTAATACAGAATTAGCCCAATAAGAGGACTGCTACCCGGAGGCCACCACTGCAATGTCGTTTACCTGGAGTCACAGCCAGCTCAGCACTGACCCCTGAATGGCAGGAGACTGGAGAAGAGCCACTTGGAGCTATATTTCAATGGCAAGGGAGTCAGGGCAGGAGGCAACAAATACCACCACTGAGATTTACCCAAAGAAAGCAAGGAAATGCTGCAAAGTGCTGGAGTAAAACACTGATAATGAAATAAAAAAACAGAATCTGCAAGATGATTGCCTTTGCCTAATTTCAATGTTTCATCCTCACGTAGGTGCATACAGGTGGGGGACTTAATTCACATCTACTCTAGGAGTCCTAGAAATGTGATTTTGTCTCCTTTCGGTTAATTTTTTTCAAAATATCCTTAGACAGTCCTTCCAACTCTGCCTATAGGAGAACGTCCAGCCTCTCACTTGATGGGCAAGATCCTCCACAACCCACAAGCATACCCCTTTATGCATTTCCTAGATTTACCCATGCTCACCTACTCACGTGCTCTATTTTATTTAAATAGTCACTTCCCCCAAAAATGTCACATGTACTCCTTGTTCACAGATTTACTCACGCCACCTTGAAATATCTCTTATCTCTTCTTTGTCTATCCAAATGTTTCTATTCTTCAATATTTAAACCAATTCCTTTGCATAAAGCTTTTCCAAACACTTCAGTCTGACCACAGTGATCACCTTTGCTCTGGAACTGCAAGTTTTTATTATCTATTATATTCATTGATCACTTATTCAAATGTCTTGAGACATTTCACTTTGCCATCTTTTATTACTTTTCTATTTTATTTAAGTTCTACAGTAGTGGGGGGAAATGGAGATGACTTTTCTTGAACAATATAAAAATAAGTAAAATAAATAAAATCCTACATTGTTCTCTATCTTATGCTATATAAACACTGTCTACTCAATACTGTGTTTTTCATTTGCATCTCTAAAAGTGCAAACTCTTTAAAACAGGTACTTGGCTCTTAATATTTATTTGGTTACAGAATTAGCTTAATTCCAAGAATAACTGGAAGGTTAGAAAAATACGACAAGTAGAAATGATTTCACATTTATTTGAGAACTCAATACGCTTGGGTGAAAAAAGTCCAGATTCCATACTGAATCAAAGGATGAGACAACAAACTTTCTGGGGACAGGACCAGGTGGGAAGCAGAAACCAGAGCCTGGATGACAAGTACAGTGAATGCACACGCTTACTCATCCACGATAGTGCTCAACCTTTCCTTCCTACAGGACTAGCTCTGAAATTTTTGAAAAAAACGACAACAAAAAACAAACAAACAAACAAAGCTCTTGACCTAGTTGATCTGCATACTTGCAGTTGAATTCAACATTAGAAAACTAAATATAATGAAATCAAATAAATCTAACTTTGAACCCCACTGCCATTTACTAGTGAGTGGCCAATATGGCATTCGGTACTTCAGTTTCTTCTTTGATACCGTAGGTGTTTCCAACGTTTATGTGAGCTACTTAAGCCAATTAATAGTAAGTCACTATGATTTTAACTATGCTGTGATTTTCTTGATATCTCCACATTCTGAGGTTCTTTGTTTAAACTGAATAATTGATTAATTAAATTATATAGGTTTCCAGTGTACCATACTATAATGCATCATCTGTATATTGCATTGTGTGCTCATCACCCCAAGTCAGGTCTTCTTCCATCACCATTTATCCCCCTTCTACTCTCTTCTACCTCTCCTTACCCCTCTTTCCCTTGTAACTACCATACTATTGTCTGTGTCTATGAATTTTTTTTGCTTAATCCCTTTACTTTTTCCACCTAGCCCCCCAACCCATGCCCCTCTGATAGCTGTCAATCTGTTCTGTATCTCTAAGTCTGTTTCCATGTTGTCTGTTTGTTTACTTTGTTCATTAGATTCCACACATAAGTGAAATCATACGGTACTTGTCTTTCTCTGACTAGCTCATCTCACTAGCATATAATACTCTCCAAGTCCAACCATCATTGCAGAATGTATGATTTCCTTTTTTTACAGCAAAGTAGTATCCCACTGTGTAAAAGTATGACAGCATTCTTATTCACTCATCTACTCATAGGCACTTAGGCTGTTTCCAAATCTTGGCTGTTGTAAATAATGCAGTAACGAACATAGGAGTTCATGACAGTTACTTATTTCAAGATGAAAAATAGTCATTTTCACATAAACTAATTTCCTCAGAAAATATGTATTGATGAGGCTTGAGTTCATTAAATATGTCTGATTTCATTCCATTCAAACAATATCATATTTAACAATGGCAATGGTTTCCCAGCAATGCATTTACACTATTATTCAGTTCATTTATCTTCACTAAGATTTTAATATTTAGAATGTATTTTACCTTTTTTTAAGCACTGACACCTAGTAGTCATGATAACTACTTTTGTTACTGGTTATAGCTCATGGTATAGTACAATAGGAACTGCCTCAACAAAGCTATGACAAACTAATTGAAACCACCAATTATGATAATTATATCTTAGTTCAATTAGTTGCACTAGACTCCTTATTCCACACTGACAGACTGCAGACAATTTTCCCAGATGTCACCTGCCCAATTGCATTTCAAGCTTTATTCAGTGGTCCTGCGTACTTCTGATTAAAATCAATAGGAGCTAGGCATGAATTGAGTGAGGACTGGAGTTATTAGGATTGTGACATGAATATAAGTGAAAATTAAGTATCATTGGACCTTCTTATTTTAATTAAGCACCCAAACACTCTTAATCAGCATGTAATTAAACTTAAGAGAATGTACATTGTGTACTAATTGCCATTGATTATTAATAATATGCTTATTTATGCATGCAAACTCTATAATAGCATATATCTCCAAACTGTTTGTGAATGACAATAACTGAGCTCAGTACAATAAAACTCTTAATGAAGGGGAGTCTTGCAAGAACTGTCAAACAAGAAAATAGCTCAGATCTCAGAATCGCTTTCCCTATTTCTTTTGAAAAATTACAGCAAGCCACATGAACTCATGTAAGAGAGCATGAATAATTATATTCTGCTTCATTTTATCAATCATGTTTTATTTTCCAGGATCATATATGTTTGGGGAGTATTTGACTAAAATATAAAAATAATGCACGTGCACTAAAAACATAATCTTTATTGTATCTTTTTAAATGGTATGTTTTTTCTCTTTTTATGCCAGCATATACAATTAGAAATGACTCTTCATTGTATGCTACAAGTTCTTTTTCCATTTACATATCCATTTGCCTATATTATCTAATAGTCACTAATGTATTAAGCACCGACTGCATGCCACACACTGATCGAGGCACTGGGGATATAACTGGGAAAATGCATGCCCCTTCCTTCACAGAGTTTGTGAGCTAAACTTGTGAGCAGGTGGAGGAGAGGTGATTTGATAAATAAAATGATATGTAGGGTTTTGTTAGATAATAAATATTAAAGAGAAATGTATAGCAAGAAAGGTGAACAAAATTTTGATGGGGTAGGTGGAGGTTTTACACATGAGCAAGGCCGCCCCAGAATGGAATTTACTTAGTTAAATTCACAAGTTAAATTACTGTTTATCAGATAATATTTACAAGCCATTAAGGAAAAATTTGAATAGATGTTCTGAGTATATGGGAGCTGTTTCATTCCCATAGATTTCACTATAGGGTCATGTTCTTGATTATTTTATGTCAATGTCTTTAAATATCTCCTATTGGATTTTTTATTCTGTGTAAAAGAATCCTTAACCATTTTCCTGGAGAGTACAGTGCTGGCCAACAACTTTATGTGAGAGTTAAGGAGTGAATAATATGTATGTGGAGGGGGGTATTAAATTTCTGTATGGAAGTATTTACTTAATCCACTCTTTTTTCCCAATTATAGCTGAGACTCAGCAACCACAGATCCTTTTAGCCACTTCAAAGAAGAAACTTCCAATATTCAAATGCAGTAGAAAAATGAAAGCTATCTAGCTGCATGTTTTTGCTCCTCTCACTGCTTCTTAGTTGGATTTTCAACTAATCACCTGTTTTAAGCATGACCTTCACTGCCTCTGTTAAAGGTTTCTGTTAACAGCAATTCAAGAGACCATTAGGACACTTAGAGAGGTAAATTCGATTATTTCTTGGCTTTCCCAACTAGTTACTCAAGATTCAACCTTCTGATGAATTCTAAATTGTTACTGCTGCCTCATCCAATTAACAGTTCCTGATTTTTTTGTTTGGTTTTAATCCTGTCTTGTATATTCTGATGAGTTTTGCCATTTAAGAATCCTGCCTTGACTGGTGTGGCTCAGTGGATTAAGTGGCAGCTTGTGAACCAAAGGGCTGCTGGTTCAACTTCCAGTCAGAGCACATGCTTGGGTTGCAGTCTAGATCCCCAGTAGGGGGCGTGCAAGAGGTAACTACAGATGAAGTTTCTCTCCCTCTCTTTCTCTTCCCCTTCCTCTTTCTCTAAAAATAAATAAAATCTTTAAAAAAGAAGAATCCTTTTCTGTTTCAGGAGACAACAGTTAATGCATTTTATCCTTTATCTTCACACAAAACTCTAAACCCAGTGCTTACATATTAATTGGAAAATGACAAATAAACTATGAACTGAGCATGTTGAGAGCTGCGGATGGCTGAGGTGGGGCGAGGAGTGGTGGAGGAGCGTGATGGGGGGAAAATGGAGACAAGTGTAGCTGGACAACAATAAAAATAAATAAATAAATGATTTTTAAAGAGCTCCACATAATCCTAAACCTTTCTAGTGAGATATTTTTAAATATGTAGTTATGTTTATGAATGAATTTAAACATATTTACTAGTGAATACACAGTGTTTTAAAGGACCTGGAGTCATCAAATTAGCAAATATGTTTGATCAACTTGCATATACCGTTAAGTCCTTTTATATTAAATTCACTAAAATCTGTACACTGATTCACCTTCTGAGTCTGGAGAAACAACATAAAACCTTAAAATTGTAAAATAGAATGACTGTTAATTTCCATATATTGAACTAACGTGAAACTTCATTGTACCAAGAACGATCTACCTTTGGGGAGAAAAAGCTACAAACAGAACATTTTAAACAGATTCCTAACTGCACAGGAGAGACTATTTCATGTGATAACACAGTGAAGGAAGCTGCCGTGCTGCCCTGGAGTCATCCTACTTAAAAGTTAATCATACTATAACTGTGCATAAAACTACATTTTTGAATATTTTTAAAATCTTACTGTATTTTAATGAAATGTATTTCTGCAACAATGAGATCAATTATATTTGTTCTAATTGTATGGCACATTGCAATGCACGAAGTATGCAGTCAAAAATAAGTGAATGAAAAAGGGGAAGAAAATATTGGGGGAGGGGGAGTGATGAATAGGCCTGGAGCACAGAGGGTGTTCAGGGCAGCAAAATGGCCTGCATGTTATTATAATGATAGATACCTTTGTCCAAACCCCTAGAATGTACAATGAGAGTGAAGAGCAATGCAAACCATGAGTGTTTGTTGATGATGATATGTCTGTGAAGGTTCTTGGACTGTGACAGGCGTACCATTCTGGTTCGGTGGTTCTTAGACAGATGATGCAGGTATTGCGTAGACAGTATTTTTATTAGACAACCTTGGAGCTCTATTAAGAGAAGCTCAGTCATTCAAGTCTTAAAGACTTCGAGAAAATACAGATTATTAACATTTAAATACAATTTCCTCATTAGCAATACTAAACCTATTAAGCCGTGTACTATAATAATATTCAATCAAAAAGGGAGTTGGGTCAAAAGGAAATATTTTACTATCACTGTTTACAATATTGACTATATGATAGGAAAAAACTTGCTCCAATTCCTCCTAAATTTTATGCCTGAGCACCACTTCAGCATGTGTGTATGCATATATAGTTGAAATTCAAAGGCATATATAAACTGTACAAAAATGTATACATTTAAGATGCATAATAACATTATTATTATTATGCATTGTTGACTTAAAAAATAGGGGGTGTAAGAGTATGTGTATTCAAGGGGTTTATGGGAACTTTGTTCTGCTCCGTTTTGCTGTGAACCTAAAACTCAATTCTGCTAAACTTTGCTCAGTTTTGCTGTGAACCTAATGTCAATTACATTGACATTAAATTTCAGAGGTTTTTCATATATGACCCTTGCTCTGAGTTAGGGTTGGGGTTAGTTTGCCAACAGATAGATTTCACATTAGTTGACCAAGTAAAGAAATGTATGCACTGTAAAACATCTGTTATTAACTTGTAAGTAGAGGTTAGAGAACTTTCCTCCATCTTCAATTGCCCCTGCTCCCTCACACCTACTTCTCCACTGCTATAGTCCCATCCATTTAACTACCAGTCACTATGCCTCCATGTCACTGACATCAGAAAATATGGGCATAAGTAATTTTCTTTACATTTTCTTATATATGATCACTCTAAAGGTTATTATGTTTTCCGCTTCTTATTAAAAAACACTCAGTGCTGGCTAAGCTCTGTCTCCATGACACAGTCAGTTTGCCACATCACTCCCTACTCCCCACTCCAAGGATCCTTGCTATTCTTGTGTTTTTCACACTTCAGGGGCTTCTTGGCAACATTTGTAATTTTAGAAAAATCATGAGATTGTGAAGTGACTACAATACAGAGTATTGAGAGAGCTTTCCTCTGAAACCCTTGTTCTTTTTTTTATTTTAATTGTTTTTCAGTACAGTTTTCTGTCTTTTACTCCCATCCCAGACCATCCCCCAGTGCTCCCCACCTCCCTCCCCTTTCCACCCCCCTTAGTTTTTGTCCATGTGTCCTTTATACTTGTTCCTATAATCCCCTCCCTTTTTCCCTGAAATTCCCTCCCCTCTCCCCTCTGGATACTATCATCCCCT
>PVKM010014930.1:0-28477 GCA_004027735.1 Carollia perspicillata | reverse complement strand
GCCAGAAGTTGTTAACCATTTTCAAAAAATCATGCTTCCGATGATAAATGTTGCCATTTGGCTTCAGGTCTAAGTCCAAGCATCCGACTACATTATTTATTACAGTCATGCCCACACAACTCCATATTTAAAGATCTATTATTTTAATACAAATAACTTCCCTTTCATGTATTCTTTTATATTACAGTAAATATCTTGCATGCATAGGGCAGCATCCAGAGAGATGGGCATAAGCTCTAGGTGGTCATCTCTGAGAGCAGTCACACGGACAGTGTTCAGTTCTCCCAGCCAGAATGTGTATAAAGTATTGCCAACCAGGGAAGCTCACTTAAACCATGGCTTCCAGGGCTTTTTACTGGGGGTCAGTCGCGTCATTATGGAGTGCCCATACAGCTGACCTTACTCATCTCCAGCAACTCCAAGATCAAATAGAAACTGTGTGGCCCCAAACCCCCATTGTACATCACTTTGTTAACATGAAATATCTGCTGTCACCCAAAGCCACAGGTGAAGAGAGACACTCTTTTCAGGCATAATATTCCACGGGCTCAGAGATTACCTTGCAGGAATTGGTCAGGGGCCAAACCTTTCTTTGGAATGAGCAGGGTTTAGACAGCTCAAGGTTGCTGAGTTAGTCTTTTATTGCATGCTATAAATTTTACTTCAGAACATGAAATATTTTGTCTGCTAGGGGTTATAATCACTAGCATAAACACAGAAAGAGATGGAGAGTCAAAAGAACAAAATCTTATACTCTGGGTGGAAAGGTAGCTGATTGCCATTTCGGTCCACCCCTTCTTTCAGCCTTCTTAAGGAGGTGGAGTGCAGGTTTTGGTAGGTGAGTCTTTGGAGTTAGACTTCTGGAATAAACACCTGACCCTATGATTTATAATGTGTGTGATTCAGGGAAGGCTATTGAAATGTTCCATAGCTCAGTTTCTCCATCCGTTAGTAAACTGGAGTTATAAATGCCCCTACCAAAAATATAGTTCGTACTGATAAATGGTTCTCAGTAAGCACTGGATGTCTGTTAGGATTACTAATTTTATTAGCTCTCTCTCCTAAGAGAAGAAATGAGATTACCAAAGGCAGAAAGCAAAGGAAAGTTCATGTTTGTTTGACATTTTGGCTGTGGCACATTTTCAGGTTGGTATTTTGGACAGGTCTTGCTCTCAGTCTTTCTCCTGTGTAATAAAAGGAATACCTGCTATTTGGAATAAGTTTTGAAATCTGGGGAACGAGAAACTGGGATGAAGTGTCATTTATCTCCCAGGGGTCTGCTTAGCACTTTTGGTTGAGAGAGAGAGAGAGAGCGAGCACGCTTAAAGCGAAACTTCTTGTTTTATTCTTAAATTGTTCCAAATTATCCTCTGAGGTACAAATGAGGGAGCGAGTCAGGGCAGCAGCTCAGGTGGTAAAAATTTGGTTGAAACTTTCTTTTGGTGCCACGCCCACTGAGGAGCTCAGAATAGAACCTGCATACGGCCACCTTCCACACATGTGGCAGTTAATGGAGAGACGGAACAAATCAGGTTACATGGAGAGATTCTGAAGTGCTTAGTCACTGTTCTCATGATATAGACATGACTTCTGAGAGTATGAGGATGATTCATGTAGCCAAATGGGTGGCATAAGTTGACTTTTGTCAAACACAACTCAGAATAGGAGAATTAATTAGTTCAAGACTGTATGATACCTCAGCTGAAGAGTCTCCATTTATGGAGAGAAACATACTGCTTTATTCAAAGTTAAGTGTCATCAAGCAGCAGAAAATGAAAATACATACTTGACAGTAGAGAGTGTGCTTTCTAGATCAGCCCACAGGGCATGGGGGTGGTCCTTGGGGATGAAGTGACTCACGCTCCCCCCAAAAGCTATTAATCTTTCTTTTTTGGGGGAAAAACTGTTAACTTTTTCAGTGAATTGAAGTGCAGTTGAGCTGTTGGATAATACCATTTAATAAAAGAAACATTCCCTAGGAACTTCCCGCAGCTGGCACCTGAAGAGCTGAAGAAGGCTTGCCACCTGCCCCATCACAGAACACGGGGCATCTTTTCCAGATTTCAGCAACCCTGGGAAGCCGAGAGCCCATCGCCTTCCAGGAACTACTGACGTGAAATCTGCTGCTCGGCGTTCTTGTGGTTTTCAGACACTCCAGTCAGTTTCAACTACTCCCAAGTGCACATTCTCACAAATGCTCTTGGGCTTCTTCACCGATCCAGCCTCTCACACCTTTTACACTCCCCTAAACTCCTCCACTGTGTGGGCCATGTGCTATTCTTGATGCATGATCTGCAAACTAGTGTGTGGTCTCAGCATCTTCCACAAGTTTGCCCTAACCTGACCTCCTTCTGGTACATCTGAAGCAGAGGTTGCTCACTTGCTCACATTCATTTCTAGGGCAGATCATAGGAAACACCGAGGCTACTTTGCTTTGGCCACCTGCCTAAAATGGTATTATCTCATCCACCTGAGATTCTCACCTCTGTGTGTCCATCTGCACCTTTTTCCACCCCAAACTGTTCCACCTTAAAATTTCCAATTCACAGATTCCACTGTAAGGCCACAATTCTTATGTTGCTTATCAGCTTATATAGCCTGTTGACATAATCTCCACCCCCACACATTTTATTGAGATATTATTGACATAATGTTGTACAAGTTTGAGATGTATACTGTACCAATGTGATACTTGTAGATATTACGAAATATTTATTACAAAAAGGCTAGTTAACATCATTTACCTTACATAACTATCATTTTATTATTATATTTAATGTGAGAACATTAAAGCTCTAGTTTCATAGCAACTTTTAAGTATACAATACAGTGTTGTTAACTGTAGTCATCTTATTGTCCATTAGATCCCTGGAACTCATCCATCCTATAAGTGGAAGTTTGCACCCATTCACCAACATCTTCCCACTCACCCCACCCACAACCCTGGCCCTGGCAACCACCATTCTACTATCTGCTTCTATGAGTTCAATGTTTTTGGATTCCACACATAAGTGAGATCCTACAGTATCTCTCGTTATCTGACTTGATTCATTTAGCATAATGCCCTGCAGGTCCATCCATGTTGTGGCAGAATTGTTTGATTTTTATGCTTTAGCCCATCAGCATCAACACCAACTAATACAGTTTCTCATGTTTTTCAATAACTATTTCAGAATTTTCCCCCTCTACTCTTAAAGACCTTACTTTCTTTTTACTTTCAGCAAATAATTTGTACTGCTTACCATTGACATTTAGATGTTTCAGTCACCTCCAACTGAGTATGTGGAAAATATTTTTTGAATCTACCTTCCTCCATCAAAATGGCCCCTCTTCAGTGTTCTCTCAATTTCCCTCTTACACCCTTCCCACCTGTTCTCTCAATATTTAAAAAATGTAAACCAGAAACTCTCCTGTCTACAGGCATCCCATTCTCCTATCACAAAGTCCAAGTGATTAGTGCTCATACTACTACATATGCTGGTTCCCACCTAGCCATCTCTCCAGCCTCATCCTGTACTGCTCCTGACTCTGCCCATCTTTTTGTCCCATATACAGTCAGCATCTTTCATTTCTCCTAATGTACTCAGGGTCTTCACACAGGCAGTATTCTGTATTTCCACACACCCACCTTACACCATCTCATTCTTCATGTCTCAACTAAAATATTCCTCCTCCCAATTAAATCTCCACTGACCAAGCTCCAGCAGACTTAGGGCTAACTGTTGCACAGTTTAAAAAAGTGTCATGTCTCAGTTAGAATTACTGATTCAAATCTCTTCCTACCCTCAATTTAAGCTTCATAATGGTGGGCTCTAAATTTTGTTTACTTGAATAGAGTCTCAAAAACATCCATGAAAAAAAGTGAGTAGATGTCTTTAAATCAGCCTGTTTACTACACTTTAAAAACTGCAAAGTATATAAGGAAGTCATACAACTCAACAACAAAAAACCGAACAATCCAATTAAAAAATGGGCAGAGCACATGAACAGACACCTCTCCCAAGAATATATACAAAATTGCCAACAGATACATATGAAAAGATGCTCAACTTCACTAGCTATTAGGGAAGTACAAATCTAAACTACAATGAGATTCCACCTTCTTGTCTATTATCTGTTAGAAAAATAATAACAAGTGTTGGAGAGGTTGCGGAGAAAAAGGAACCCTCATTCACTGCTTATGGGAATGTAATCTGGTACAACCACTGTGGAAAAGGGTGTGGAGGTACCTCAAGAATTAAGAATAGAGTTACCATATGACCCAGCAACTTCTCTTCTGGGAACCTACCTGGAAAATTTGAAAACATTTATTCTCAAAGATATATGCACCCCTAGGCTCACTCAGCATTATTCACTGTGACCAAGACATAGAAACAACGGAAGTGTCCTTCAGTAGATGACTGGGTAGAGAAGATGTGGCACATATATACAATGGATACTACTCGACCAGAAGAAAAGATGAAATTCTGCCATTTGCAACACCATGGATAAATCTTGAGACCATCAAGGTAAGCACAATAAGTCAGACAGAAAAAATCAAGAACCATTTGATTTCACTATGTGGGATATAAAACTGACAGTAACAAATGAACAAACAAGACAGACAAACAAACATACAAAACTCATAGACACAGACAACAATATGGTGGTTACCAGAGGGAAAGAGGGGAGAAGGGATGGCAAAGTGTAAAGGGGGTCAACCATATGGAGGTGGGAGGATATTTGAATTTGGGTGGTGAACACGCAGTGCAATACACAGAGGATGTATCATAGAGTTGCACACTTGAATTGTACACTATATAATTTTATTAACCAATGTCATCCCAATAAATTTAATAAAAACTGCAGTTATTTCATCTTTATTGTGACTTAGAATTTTATTTCCTCGTAGAAGACAAACATAACTTCAACCCTTCTATTTTCTCAATTTCATGCCCTGCTCTTGGGTCACTAGACCCTATTTTTCCAGCTTTCTTCCTCTGTTACTCCTACTGCACCAAAATTTTGTGCCTGTACTTCTGAAGTTGAGCATGATTAGAGAAACGTAAACAACCACATCGGCAATTCCTACTTTAAATTCGGGGCTGCAAAGTTCAAAGTAGATTAATTCTGCCCAGCAATCAGTACGTTTTCCCCAGGCTGCTCACCTTCCACTCTCCTGGAAGGTTTTCTCGCCTCTTCCTTTCTCTGACTTTGCACACTTCCCTTCTGGCCATCCCTCTCAGCTCACTTCCTTACTTGCTTCTCCACTGAGAACACTGAAGTATTCAAAGGAGAACTTCCCCAGGTCCCACCACCACATCTACCAAGCTAGTAACACCTACAACCTCTGACAACACATTGATGCATGAACTGCCCGTGCACCCGATTCAAGTGGATCCTTCTCCTGGTGCCTTTGACCGCAGCTCCTCTCACTCAGGTGAAGACTTCGCTCCCGAAATCTGCACCCCCTTTCTCGTATCATGTTTTTATAGCTTATATTGTTATTTCCAATAACACAAAAGTATGATGTGATTTTTTCCAACTGAAAGAAATGAGAATTTTTCTTGATCCTACTTTCTCCACCAAATATAGTTCCATTCTTCTGCTTTTGTAGCTCTTGTGTTGTCTTAAATCCCTCACTTCTGATTGATCTCTTAACCTCTCCCAGCAGTGCTGCCCCCACCCTTCCATTGTCTGACTTTGACTAGAATTTAATCACCATAAGATCACAGATTTTGATTGTTTTTGTATTTAAAAAAATCCATTATTGATTTATACAGGGAGAGTAAAGTAGATAGGTATATATGTAGAAAGAGAGATAGAGAGAAACATCGATTCATTGCTCTATTTATGCATTCATTGGTTGACTCTTGTATGTGCCCAGACCAGGTAATCAAACCTGCAATGTTGGCATACGGGGAGGATGCTCCAACCAGCTGAGCTACCCCACCATGGTCTATTTTTGTATTTTTGATCATTGATTAAATTTACATCTCAAGAAAAATAGCTGACAGAGTAGCTGCTCAGTAGAAATTTTTTTGAATGAACTAATGACTAAAGGATTTGTCTTCTATTTTTCATTATTAGAAGATCATTGGCATTTATTGTAAAATGTATTCTCTCTCTCTCTGTATGTGAAATGTATGTGAAATGTACTTACAATACATATAAAGAAGAAACCAATCACACCAAACACACTGTCCTGAAACAGTCAGTTTTATCTACTTTTCAACTTTCTATGCATCAAAATGTTACAGAAATGGCAATGAGATCCCTCTACTTCTCCTCTCCTACATCACTGTATGCTCTGTCCTCTCCCCACCCATCACCCTCACAGGGAGCTTAGCACCGTTCCAAGTCCCCCTAAAGGATCTGTTTGCTTGCACAAATGTCAGTGTGAACAATGAAGGCTCTATAGAAGTAATGTTAGGGAGTGGTCACAGCAGAATCTTAAAATCTCAGTAGGCATTGTGTTCTTACGCCCTTCCTAGGCTTTGTTGTCACCAGAAGTTTCTCTTTTGACACCTTTCCCTAGAGTTCCCGGTTTTGTTGGCTCCAATCTATCACTTACCGCCTGTTAAGTTCAAATTCTTCTTTTCTTAACTTTGCAAGAGAATTCAGCTCTCAATTTTTATGTTGAGGCTGATATATAAAAACCCAAAGGAAAAGATCAGTAAAGATCTTTTTCAGATATCACCTCTCACTTGTTATAATGGCTATTATCAAAAAGACAATAAATAGCAAGTGTTTGTGTGGAGGAGGAGAAAAGGGAACTTTAGACACGTTGGTGGGAATATAAATCGTTGCAGCCTACCATATGATCCAGCAATGTCACTTTTGGGTGTTTATTTGGAGAAAACAAAAACCCTAATTTGAAGAGACACATGCACCCCTATGATCACTACAGCATTATTTACAACAGCCAAGATATGGAAGCAGCCTAAATTGAGAGTGACTTCAATGAGAAGAATCGGGAGGTTTTTAAATCAATTGTCAAGATTTATAAAATGCAAAGAGGTTTCATGGCCAGAACTAGAAGAGTGGCCATGGAAAAATAATTTGAAAATGAGATATAATTTGTCTTAAAATTTTTTTTTTGGTTAGGTCAGAATCAATTTGGTATCTTAACTACCTTCTTAGCTACTAGTACATACATCTATCTTATGGCTTTTAAAGATACTTATCCCATCCATGGATCAGGTGTTAATGATGGGAATTGTGTTGGTTAAAACAAACCCCCCCCAAAAAAACTAGTCATTATTATTGGCCTCATCGTTTATATATTATATAAATGAAAAATACATTAACTAATTGATAGATCAGGCAGATAAAACTGATCTCAATTTATAGATGAGTGAAGGTTGATGGAATTCCTATATCTTTCATCTGGGTGATTTATCTAAGGAAGCACAAAAGCCAGTAAGTTCTTCCTTGTTTCATAGCATATTTAGTATGTTCTACTGAAAAAACATCAGGTAATAAGTTGTGAATGTAGTGTGAGGGCCAGGGACATAGGTTTGAGGCCCAGTCCTGCCATCTACTACGCGGTCTTGGGCTTTCATTTAACCACAATCGCCATCTCTATAAAATGGGCGTGATCAAACGCACATGCCCTGGTTAAGAATTAAGCAACAGCATATGTGAGAGTATTTTAAAGTTGTATAAATATTAGTTTTCATATTTCATGACCTGTAGAGCCCAGAGCCCAGACTTTGGAATGAATTCATCATGTGATCGAAGCTGTGCTCTACTATTCACTACATTTATATTCCCTTAATTCACCTAAGCCTCGATTTCTCCTTCTTAAAATAGTCATCATAGTACATCACAGAGGTTTTGTGGTGGACTGTTCTTGACTCTATCTTTCAGTTACAACTTCTGGTTGAGATAACTCTGTAGCTGTTCGTGCTGTGTCTGCCTTGTTCCTCACTGAGGTGAGGGGGTAGGATGTGTGTGCTCCAGGAGGTACCGCTGACATGGGCTATGGTGTGATCGATGCCTCCAGGAGCTGAGTAATTTGGTGGCTTGTTTGTGTCTTGCGTTCTCAATATGATCCTCACTGTGAGTTCTTTTACTTTCTGGATGGAGTTTCCATCACTGACTCAGGTTTTGCTTCTCATTTAAGGTAAAATTTTCAGTTATATATGTCCAGAAACTTATCAAAGGAAAAAAATACCTTGATCGTAAAAATACACACAAGCTAAACAATTGATTCTGTTCACATAATTTATACTCACACATGGAACTTTGGATTCTTTTTTTTTTATTTGGAGGAAAAGTGAGTTTAAAAACCAAAAACTGTCAAGTTTCCTATTTATGGTTACTGTTCCAACTTTTGCTTTTATTCTCTGTAGACATTAATGGACATGACTTCCCTTTGTTCTATATTATTTCATGAGAGTGACTAGGACAAATACTGCTCAAATATAGCACAAAGAGGAATTTTAAGCAATCGCATAAACAATAACTTATCCATGAATTGGATGCTTTCAAATTCAGATACACCAGGGTTTACAGTCCAAAATTACCTAGAAAATTGTCAAGATAACAGCTAATACTTTTCAAGAGTTGGTTAACTTTTAATTGCATTTTGCTTTATATTTTTCTATATATATATATTCATATATATTAGATAAATTGTCTTCACAGAGTATAACCTCATATTATGCCTTTTGTGTTACAGAATGGAGAACAGCTTGAAATGTGGTGATATGAAGAATTTGTCTGAATTAAAAAGAAAAATAGAATACTAACAAGAAGGGGCCACTTGTTTTCCAAAGAAACGTAGATTTCAGTCAGGTTCCTCACACTTTTCGGATGTAAGGACGTCAGCACAGACAGACAAGTCAGACAAGATTGGTGACTCGCCCTCACCCTGCATTCTGTATGGACTTGATCACGTGCTTCTTTACGTGGTGTTTCTTTTTAAACAACGACTCTAGGTAAAGAACATCGATTTGGTTTCTCAATGATTGTAATTTTTTTTGAGTCGGCATTGTATTGACTGCCTAAAACTAGTTGTTACAAACATTCCTTATGAAAATATTCTTGAAAATCTGAGGCAAAACAGAAACAAACAAAAATAACTGGTATACTCCAACTACTTGATCACCTGCTAAAGTATGTAATATATAGGGGCATTTTCCAGATGAAACAAATGGAGCTAACATGTATACATGGTATTTATCTGTTTTAATACTTGATTAATGATTGTTTAATTACCCCTGAATGGAATTTATCCAGGACATTAAATGAATAATTTTGTGGAAAAAAATGGTATGTATTAAGTGAAGTTTTTAAGATGTATACAGCTGCTTGAATTGTTGAAATATTGATAAATAAATTACACTGCTTTCTAATGAATGCCAAAAAGGATGACTATTAAAGAAACACAGACACATAGAGGTCTTAAAATTAACTATGGAAAAGGTATTTTCTTCAAAGAAAAACAAAAATAATTTATAATCACTTTATTTATTTTTTCAAAATACATATGAAACCATAAAATTATATTTCAAGTGCTTTTCCGTTTTCTTTTACAAAAGTAATCATAAACTGTACACTTCATAACAGCTTTGAGGTTTCATTGTTACATAATTCATCTGAACCTGACAAGTACATTCACACATTCTAAAGAAGACACTGTAAAAATACTGAAATGTGGAACATCTTTTAAAGGTGGTTGCAAAACATTTGTTCTCAGTAATACAATTATATGCTGTCAAGTTTCACAAATGGCTGGTTACCAAGTACAAAAGCCAGAAACACAAATTTCAAAAGATTTTAAAATTTCTGTTCTATAACACGGAAGTCAAAGATACCAATTCGAACAATGGCTACATATTACATCACAAAGTTCAGTTAAAAAGTCACCTTATGAACAATAACCGAAGGATACAAAGCAGTATTAATTAACTATGATGGATCCAAATTACTCAATGTCATGTATAAAATGAAGAATTTTCATGGTTTCTGTCAGTTTAGAATAATTGGAAAATATCGTAGACTATTTATTATTGAAATCATCACATTTACAATGTGAGACTGTTCTTTTCTTCATGATAAAACGAAGGTCTCACGTCAGTGAGTCCCATAATTTATCCAAATGTTGCAGATTGACTCAATCACACCTTTCAGTTGGAAGGGTCAATAAAAATGTGAATGATATGAACTTGGGTTGAACTTTTTGTTTATAAGACATTATAAATGAAAATATTTTGTATCTTAAAGTTGGTCTACCTGATTCTTTTTTATAACAATAATAGAATTAATGAAGCTATTCACACTGGGGATTGCTGTGTTATTTAAATGGAAAGCTCAGATGGTCTTTTTAAAGAAAAAACAAAAAATATATAATAAACCCCACAAAATTATCTACATAAACAGAATAAACCATGCACATTCTGTAGAGAATGATTCTGTGGCCAGTTTGTACATAGCCTTAGGGATACAGGAGTTTTCCTTTTTTTTTAGTTCACAAACTTTATTCTACAGCAAAATCATGGTCAAACATAATTTCACATATTGATGTTCAGATAGGGAAATGTTTTTTTGAAAGACCAAAGACAAAAATCCAATTCATTAATTTCCCAACATTGAGACTTATTTTTCATAACAATTTTGACTCATTTCTGTAACATGCATTGTTTTCCAAAAAATTATTTTTGAGGATCCAACAAGATGAAATTCAATCATTGAAATTACTACCCTATACAGTAAGTAGGGATTCTGTGCATAGCAGATTCGATTTGCAACAAAATTTTCAAAGAAAATGGTCTATTTTTACCTTTTATGATAAGGTCAGGCATATCTGTTCTTTGGAGAGGATGCTCATGATCCAGGTGAGCTTAGAAGTGATTGCCAGTTTGAGATGGAACTGTTTCCACATAAATATCTGCATCTCTAGATCTATCAGTAGCAAGAGTTACTTCAGTGTCAGTATGGATAAAAACAGGATTATTCCAACCAATTTCTCTTTGTAGGAGTATATTTAAATTAGTTCAGGCATGAAGATGCCTATCTTTTCCTTCAAATATCTTCTACTTTTTTTTCAATCATCATTTCTAGTATTCTAAATGTTGGCATTCAATAAATCCTTAAATCCCACTTCAAACTTTAGTGATTTCTTTTTTAAGTTTCTTTAGCATGATATTGTCATCTCAGCAAATTCAACCCTGGATACCTACCTATCTTCATGATGAAAAGGGCAGAAATAAAAACAGCTTTTACTTTCATGAGAAAACTCTTGAACTGAATATTAGTTAAATGCCACTGTTCAAATATACATATTTTTGGTAAACTGTTAATGGCAGAAGACAAGTATTACCGATGCATCTTTTATTAGGTAACTATTCACTGTAACTAACATAAGATTGAGTAAATGTAGGAAAAGTCTTTTAATGAAGCAGAAAATTCTTACTTTGAAGAGTATCACTGAATAAAGTATTAGAAACAGCATTTGGTTTAATTAGCACTATTTCACATGTAAAATACAAACTCACTATTTTCTTTTACATAACGGACCGTAGTAGGTTCAGATGAATCATATCCTGAGCCATGTCACTGAGTAACTATTAAAATACTGTGTCATGGGGTCTGTTTTGAACAGTACTAGAGGACTCACTTTTCACTAAAAGTTAAAATAAAAAGGAGTTTTGGTTTTACATTCAAATGTTTATTTCCATATGCTTTAAGACATCTGTTTATCATTGATTTATGTAGATTGTTACTTTAACTTATTTTATATTCCATGTTTTTGCATCATTCCTTATTGGCAACAATAAATCCTTAGCCTAAAAACTATAAAAGTTTAGATCAATTAAAGTACCTTGGGACAACCAGAGTTGCTTCAAGAACAAGTTGTAAAGAAAACAGATCTACGCGTTTTCACTTAGATTTAGTAGAGGTTGAATGACTTTCTTAAATCCTTATCAAGTGGTCATAATCACAAGTAAGGTAGGGAAAAAATTTCAGATGGGGCTCCATTCTATAAAAATATTCATTCTGAGATAATATCAAGTACTCTTTTTAAAGAAGTAAAGAAATGACCATGTGTTCAGTATTGAGATTTTGTGTCCCTTCATTGGTAATAAATAGTCTTTGGCTCTTTGGTAACTCACTCTGAAATAACTTGTGTTTCATTTCACGGGTAGTAAAAGTTGAAAAAGGAGTGGAAGCTTGGCTTTTTCATTTTTGAAACACTTAATCATCAAATGAAAGCCTTATGACATTGATAGTTCTTTACCCAGTGTACAAAAATTTAAAATAATAAACATTACAGGAGAATAAACACAGGTGAAAATGTCAGTTAAATATCACAACCAAGTAAGTTCAAATATATTTGCTTTTTTCTAAAACCTGAGTCAGTATTGATCAGTTGTGATCTCCCTGCAGTAACTAGAACAGGCACGCACTCCCCAAAGCTGCATAAGAAAGTGGGTGCTTGGCTACTCCTTCTTGTATCTTGTTCCCTGGCAATGTCCTCATGAAATTTTTACTCAACAGTGATATATATGAATATCATGAGTTTTACATGTGAATAAAGTACCAGAAACAGGGTTGGCCTGACATCCTAAAAATAAACAATTTTAAATTGTCAGGAAAAATAATTTTAAGACACCAGTGTAAAAAATGAAGTATCAATTGTTCAGACTTTTGTGAGATCAGTACTCCATGAACACTAATGCTTCTTTCATATTCAGTTTCCTCATTTTCCTGATTACTTAGTGAATCAGGTAGAATACATACACACATACATTCATTCATACATTCATACACAACTGGAAAAGAACATCGATGTTGTTATGCTAATGGATCAACATTGGCTCCTTGTTCCTAGACCTACGTTTGGCGAGTCCCTGAATAAGTCCCTGAAATTAGGTATTCGTTATATATCTATGCTGCAACTTCATACTGTGTCAGAGCTGTCATTAAAATGTGCTGCCCCCCACAAATTAGTGGAGGAAATCTGTAATATCAAACCTTATTTTAAATATTGAAATTAAACACATTCCATCGTCAATCGTGAGTAGAAAGAGGGTGAGTTATGTTTGCATGAATGTGTGGCTGTGCAGAGTGAGGGTGTGTTGTATTGAAAAGTGGCAGAATTGCATTTTTATAATGTGAGCTAGCATCTGAAATGATCGTGCTTTACCAACGAGTGTAAACCTCTCATGTACTGCGTGAAAAGGTGACTTGTGGTGAGGTGATTTTTCTGTCCTTCGTCTCTCTTACAGGATTAACAAGTACTCTGGCATGCTAAATTTATTATAATACCTAGGAAACATTTTTTTAAAAAACCTTAAAAACTTATTTTCATCTACAATCCCCATATTAAAGTCTCCTGGTTGGCTGACTGTTTGCGTTGTTTTCATCACAAACATTGGCTTTTCGTCTGTAGTATACAAAGAAAAACATGAGCTTTAAGAATAAATATAAAGTCCTGCCAATATGTTTACAGATGAAAATAATTATTACACACACCCAGGAAATATGCATATAGTTACTAATCAATTGTAAGCTGCAGCGATATCTACTGTTGAAACAATTGCCGGCAAAAATGTCATTGTATCAAAAGTATAACTTTGTCCTCCCATTTGACAATTGTTATTTTTCAGTAAAAAAGAAAATATTCCAAAATGGAAGCATCACATTCAGTGATTCTGTCTACAGCAATGGTTCTTTTAGGCTAAATAAGGTAGCCAGGTATTTTCTCACCTGGCTGCCTTTTATTATTTTTAATTAGAAAATTTAGCTAGGAATACTAGTTTTTATAAGGACAGTCACAGGCATTTGAACAATTTTAGGGAATTGTGTTTCCCTTTATAATGTTAAATGTGTAAATTACATCTTAATGAGCTGTAATGCCATCATTATGAGAGATCCCAATCAACAAAATTTCAAGGCTTTGAAAACTTATATTTTAATATTTAGAAATACAGGATTTTACTAAAAGAAAATGTTTGTATTTGCTGATAACAATTTCTCATAGTGATGGTATTTTTATATCCTAAGTACATATTTTCTTGCCTTTTTGTTTTGTTTTGTTCTTTTAACCTCTTATTTTGGGATAAACTTGAAATATGCACTATGCATAGTACAAATCTCAAAAGTAAGGTTGGGGTTATTCAACATGGATACTTTCTAATAGGGCCCAGAAATAATGCAATAGAAAGTCGACCTGATTCAAAAGAAAGCTCTGTCTCGTAAAAACTTTTGCATGGTTTTTACCTTCAGCAGCCTGACCCTTGATCCTCATTTAAGGCAAATGCCTCTCATGGAAGGACTGTGGGTCTGGGCCTTCAGAATTATGGGTTTATTTTTATTAAGTGTTGAAATTATGTTATTTACGGTATATTTCTATATTTTGCTGAAAAATAAATCATCCTCTCTTGAAGAAAATACCCAGTGTTAATGACTTGCTCGTGACTGGGTCGGACAGTCACCGTCACCATGCACAACCTGAACTATGGTGAGCACAGACGTTCACTGTGCCTCTGGTGTCTGCTAGTGACATCTGTTGGAAACACAGGATTGAAACACAGTGACAGCTTCATGTCACAAAATACACATCACGGTACTTGAAAACCTTACAAACACAAAAAGTGAATGACTTCTAATTCTATTCATTTAGGAATACTAATGCTACATTTGAGATTAAGATTATTAGAATTTTAAAAACATCAGTTAAACAGTGCAACAGATGTGTGAACTAATAACACTAAGACAGTATAAAATGGTAGCCCAAATGGCTCAACTTCCATTTTCCAGCTACTAATATTACTTCTTAAATTTATAGTCAGAATGGTTCTTTAAATTATAGCTTTATCTGTATGTTTTAAGCAACAAGCTCAAGAGACAAAGTTTTGAGGTCAGCAAAGCCAAACCTCATTAAGAAAACAGTTTGTGGAGAATGAAAGAATATATTATCAAAAAAGTAACATTAATTTGATTGCACAAAGATTTAATGCTGTGCAAATTAAATCGAAAATTTCCATTAAGGTTTATACAGAAACATGTACATAACGAGAAATGAATGTAGTTGTAACAAAACCAAAACCACATGTATGTGATGTATGGTAGTTTATATAATGGCAGCACAAACTATACTAAATTTTAGATGAGTATGGATTCTTTTTAAAAAGGTATTTCCTTGCTTATGCAAAGAATTACAACTTAATAAAACATTCTGTGCTAATAGGTATACGACAAGAAGAATAAAATGCCTTACGGAAGTAAAGGACTACTGTTTTCAAGGAAAATATATCAAGATGTCCAAAAAAGTAAATGCAAAATTGCACATCGAGTTTGTTCATTACTAGGACATAGTTTAAATCTGGAAGTCAAACCTTCTACTATTTTTTTTTTTTTGATCTGATGAGCACATGGTCCCGGGTCCTTGCTACAACACTCTCATTCCGGAGGCATTACGGTGTGGAAGGTGGTTTGGGAGAGGAACAGGATCCTTGACTATCAAAACTGGTTGCTCGGCCAGGTAACTGAAAGACAACAATTTTATACTTTATAGTCTAGTACAGAAAATAGAAGTGTGGGTAATGACTGCTACCTTTTAAAAGTGAATGATCACTCATGATATGCAAGCCTGAAAGAAAATATACATAACCCCCCTGTCCTTTAGAACTCACCTTCTCAGGTAGTGTAAAAGGACATAAGTATCCCACAGAGATGTGGGCAGGGTGTGGTACACGGATGCTATGCAGAGTAGCAATGTACCGACAGCTATTCATCACTGCAGATCCATTTCACATTCTGTGACAGGCTTTTAGTTCTTATTGTAAAATAATTACTGGTTTACTATAGTGGGGGGCGAATGCTAGGTAAATGCAATAAGAGGTTCTAGACACAGCAGACTGCGTTTTACTTGCTCTAAAGCAGGAAATACTTTTGGAGAAGCAATTAATGAGATGACAGAGACTAAGTTTGGCAAATGGAAGCCACACGAGATGAAGAATAGTTTCTCACAGTTCCTAAATATTATGTGTATTTAAAAAGTTTAGTTACAGCAGAACAAACTATTGATTATGTAGGTAGATTTTCTAAATGATGCTTTAGTTTCTCAGTCCCAACAACTTACCCAGCTCTTGAATTGTTCCCTTCTCATTTTAAACCTTTCTCTGCCAACAGAACACATAACTACACACTTATCACTTCCCCAAAGTGCAAAATCCAGCCAGTTCTCAGTCTGTTTGACCCTTGAATGTAGTGCAGGAGTTGGAAAAAAGGACCTGTTTGCTGGAGAAAGTGCATTTATATAATCTTTTCATCGACTTGTCTTCTGATACTCTTCTGCTAGAAACATATCTGGGATCTTCTGATGTCCATATTGTAGCTTATTCTTCCTGGTTTCTTCCTATATGTCCTACAGTGACTGACACAAACGCATGTCTAGTCCATGGCTTCCCTTCATCAGATAAATGTGTAACTACTTCTTAAACAGAATCATATGTAATTATAATATATCTTGGGTTGTACAACATACACCCTTTCATTCATTACAAGTTCCTGCTCCCATGATCTCATTCCTCCCTACAAAGTTCCTATATAATCTGAGGTGAGTACATTTCCATTTGCATTAAATATGGGGAAATGAAGCTGTTGCCAGAGTAAGTTCACTTGGTTTGCCCAGGGTTATACAGCCAGAGGGGCAAGGATTAGAACACATAGTTTCCCCGCCCAGCAAATTTTACTCTCGTGTCTAGAATCTTAAAATTAATATTCACTCTTCATACCTTAAATAAAAACAAATATGAAAATCATGAAAAGGACCATACATGTGTAATAGGCAGTACAGTATACTTTATACTTTAGACAATACACACTGCTGACTTGAGCTATTTAGAGAATATAGCTGTCTATATTTCTCAGCCACTCTGGGGGAAAGTGCTGTGTAAATGTGCATTTGTGTGTGTGTCTGTCGTGTCAGTGATGAAGTGCGGCAAACATCGGAAACACACGCACATATATGTTATCTACGGTAACGGATATTTACGATGAGAGTTCACCTCTGGTGTCTGAGTGTGCAGTGCTCTCCCACATTCATCCGGTTTTCTCTGTAAAGTCCTGAGTAACGCAGCCATTGCTGTCACTCCCGAGACTACAGCCCGGGCCCACTGACTTTCAGTAGTTATTTAGTGGGCCTAGAGCTAGAACAAGTCCCATTCAACCCAGTGCCTAGTGCCAGAACAGGAAGCAGAACTTTATCCATGGAGAGATGGCACTACATCATCACTTACTATACGGTTATCTTAGCCATTCTTTGTATTGAATCGCCGAAATCCCAATTCTATCATTTACCACAAATCCTTTTGTCAGTATGCATTACCTCTCAATTAATCAGGTCACATAAATGACTTACCTTGTGACTCTTCAAGAGGCCCCAGCAAATGTCATTCCATCTAGCAACACTCAGTGTTTCGACTACACTGACAATTTTGAGTAGGCTCATAGAAGCTGGTATTGATATCTCTTCTGGTTAATACAACTTCATGTTATAATCAGAGCTAACATTGTGTCACAGTGCTAAGAACTCAATATTCAGCATTAGTTTAGTTTTACTCTATGCGTTTACTACTATTACAGAATGATAGCAGAACTTAGGTTAAGGTAACTTGTCCCAAGGTTCTCCAACATGTAGTCTCAAGGAACAGCCAGGCTTTGATCTCAGGCAAGCTGACACCTCAATATTTAAAAAATCTGTGAGCACTCTTACTTCCTGGCCACAGTAGGGGTAGATATCCCTGTCCTCCCACATAGATGAGTTGTACCAGTGGACGCTACTTCTACTTAGGAATTCTGGGAAAGTTTAGGTGAGGCAGCTGTTTTCACAAAAGAGAGGAACCAACATTCAGCTTCCAGTTAGTAATGAATTTACTCATTTTTTCCCACCGTTCACTGATGTCAGCTTTTAGGATATGCAAAGAAAATAATAGACTCACAGTTTCTATGGGCTTACTGTCCAAAATAAGATCAAACCCAGAGAGTTTAGTGATTTCTGAACTCTAACAAGGCACACAGAACTTTGAGTCCTGGATGATTGAGTGTGGGGGGCAAAAGCAAGAGCAGCATCTGTTCTTTTTTTAAAAAAATGGGTGACTATCTAAAACATCAGAGAAGCACTAGTAGACATGTAATAGTTAAGCAAAAGAGATACAAAAGGGAGTGGGTGCCAGGAAGTCACAGGCTCACCTCCTGCAAGGGATGCCAGTGTGTTATTGGTTTCCGGTGATAGGCCAGCATTTCATTCCAGTGGTCTCGCCCAAGACCCTCAGCGTCCAGTCCTGTTCTGCACACTCCGATGACCTCATTGTGTCCAACCCTGCAATTCAGAGACCATTACACTTCCACCCCAACATCTGAAGATGAACGGAGTTTCACACATCTTAGCAGAATTTTAAACATATGATTAAAACACTAGATTTTGCTGCAGGTTCTAAATGATTTGCAGATCAAACTACTTCAGGTCAAATACGAAATCTTCAGTAAACTAAAATTTCCTAAACCAGATCAGTATTGAAAAGTGAGTTTTCAAAAGTGCAGACACAAACCATTTTAGTGCCTTGTAACTTGAGCACATTTCACATCAATAACAATGTCGTGAATGGGAAATGCCTGCTGGTCCTTACCTATGTGAGGAGTTTCTTTCTTGGAAGCAATCCTGTTAACTTTCAAATGATGTAAATCAAAATCTCATTCTTTCCACAAGGCTTAATGTTTTATAATGATGCTTATATTTCTCACCACAAGCTTAATACCCACTTTCTTGTATAAATGACCATATTTAATTAACTTTAAATGGTGTGTCAATGAATGTTATGCTTGTCCTATAATTAAACAGGGCAGGGCTCTGACGAGCACCACAGATGATTTATTATTGTATTTGGCACCAGAGCACACTGAACAACATGCCTATTTTGTATTCACGACTTGTGTTTACAGCAAGAAATCAAAATAGTAATGGCAGTTAATGCATTTGGAGATTGTTATGTCCCAGACACTGTTCTAAGTAATTTAGATGTACTGGCTCACTTAATCCTCACACCATGGCAATGAGTATCACTATCATAATTACATTCTACGGGGACAGAAATGAAAGACCTGAAAGTCCAGGGACCTACCTGCCTGCCTTCATACACCCAGTAAGCGGCAGAGGCAGGATCTGAATAGAGACAGTGGACTCAAGGGAGCTAGTGGTTAAGTTGCTCTTCAAGCATGGAGTGTACTTTAAAGGCATTTCTAAGGGTTATTTTGACAGATATCTCTACGGAGACTTTGAGATGATTTTAGGACATTTCATTACTTTCTTCTGGTCATTGATATAGATTTGTATGTTTACTATCATTTTCCTCAATATTATTTCCCAAATAAGCATACTTTAAAAAATAAGTTTTTTTCATCTTTCTGTTTTGTATATCGTCAGGATCCATTTTCTCTGAAGTTGTCCAGGTCCTGAATGCTCAGCTGAACCTACCTGCAGGCACTGCTGTGAGAAATCAATAGGAGGTATTTTTTGGTAAAACTGAACAAGGGCTCCTAATGAAAATAGTACACCATTTTTAAAGTTGAAATTTCAACTAATTCAAGATCTTTCTCTCCCTCTCTCTCTAATGATAGCTTTTTTAAAAAAATTGTGATAAATTTAATTTGAAATAGATGATGCATATCATTTCACTTTTTCATCGCTTCATTTTGCTAGCTATGAGCCAGGGATAGCATATTAATTTCTTCAAATTATAGAGTCCCGGTTACTACCATTTTCATGATGATATAAAATGGACATTCTTCGAAAATATTTGTATATGTATGTTCTTGTGTTATCATTAGAACAAAATAAATGTAGTGAGACACAGTCTCTGTGCTAATAATTTTGTAGGTTAAATACACAGTATTCCTTTCCAAAAGGTTTATAAATATAAAAAGTGAAACAATAAAAAGAAGTATAGATCAAGGATCAAAGAAGAGGTATGGACCTTTAAGGTGGGATAAGAGCTCAGGGGAGGAAGTGGCAGGTGACCCAGGACAGACAGAGGCAGTGGCTTGAGCACGGCTGTAAGGCGCGAGTGGGCTGAGACTCTCAGAGCAGGGTGGTATTTCAGGCAAGGGAAGGGTGGGAAGGCGAAGGTAGAGCTGCAGCAAGAAGAATCTTCAGAGTTGTACCTGCAAGTGTGCAATTTAGTTCATGAAAGGAAAAGTGAGTCCAAGTGTGGGAGCTGGAAGAGCGACCCACGAAGCACTGTGTTAAGGCTACTGGGAAAGCATCAAGGCTGTATTCCCAGGGCCACCACTCGCCTTCTCCCCTCAGCACTCACTGCTCACAGTTCCATATTATGCTCATGTTTTACAAATGGGGAAAGTGAATCCCCGAGAGATTACAAAACTTTCCATTTCCCACGGCTAGGTAATGGTAATGACAGAGCACTGATAAGAATCAAAATATTCAGCACTGGCTGGTGTAGCTCAGCTGATTGAGTGAGTGCTGAGAAACAAAGGGTTGCCGGTTCAATTCCTGGTAAGGGCACATGCCTGGGTTGCAGGCCAGGACCCCAGTGAGGGCCATGTGAGAGGCAACCATACATTGATGTTTCTCTCCCTCTCTTTCTCCCTCCCTTTCCCTGCTCTCTTAAATAAATAAATAAATAAATAAATAAATAAATAAATAAATAAAATCTTTTAAAAAAGGAAAAATAAAAGAATCATAATATTCATATTCCAGTCCAGTTAGAAAAACAAACTCTGTTGATTTTAGTTTCCGTCGTTACTGCAAAAAAGGCTTCACAACAGTGCTTTCTATAATGTGTCCCATAGAGCTTCCACACCCATTCTGTCACGAGCCCAGGTGTCCCTTCTCCAACCTGAGAGCAACTTCTTTTGGAGAAGAAAAAATATTATAACATGGAAAAAATGAATTTAAATAAATAATTTTTCCTTCTTCAAATTTACATGAAAACTTCTGTAGCGGAATTTGGTTCGCACTTGACGCGACATGGCTGATCTTCAGTGAGGAGACAGACACACATACCTATCGTAATCCATGACTGCGATGGACAGGCTGACCTGCTCCACATTCTCCGGGGGGATGTCGAAAATAATGGCCTCGTTGTACACAGGGTTCAGAGTGTTTTTCTTTGTAGTTGTTTTCCTCTTTTTTAATCTTCGACCCTCACACATCAGAGATACTTTGACATAAGGATCTGGAAGTAGGAAGGTAATTTTGTTAAAGTAAAAGTATTGGGACAAAGCATAAGTTAAACTGTAGTTAATTGTTACTAAGTAAGAAAAGTGGTATATTAAGCTTTATAATATTACCAGTTTTAAATTCAAATGACTTATTTGGGGGCAGTAGACTCTCTACGACTTATTAGTTTAAATGAAAGTATTCATTTTGAATGAACTAGAAAATAATTAACTTGATCTCACTATTTTTAATATAACCGAGAACACTCATGAGTTTATCAAGAGCCAGTCCAGAGCTATACTTTTTTTTAGTCTCAAATCATTGGAAAAAGTACTAAAATTAGAGGTCTCATTTTACAGTCATAGCATTTGTACGTTATAAGAAGCTCAGATTGAAGGAATGATCACTACAAATCATTAATACTCAACAACATGCAAAAAAGGTCATTATATGCCTTGGAGAGGGCCACAGGGAAGGTTTCTGTTATGACATTGTCTGTATGATGTCAACTGGAAAGAGAAAAATTTAGCTGGGCTCTATTTTCATGGGCCCAGGAGTCAAATACCTGTTAACATCTTTGCCCAGCTGACTCTCTGCTTTCTTACTCTGCCACCTTAAGCAGAACAACTGTTAGAGTACTATAGGAAATACTGTAATATAGTATTCTAAAATTTTCTGTAAAAGCCTTACTTTTTAATAAAAAGGGGGCATGGCTTCCAGAGGGAATGTTGTCACTGGGGTGAGCATGGTAGATGGTTCGAACAACCAGTTTCTAAGCTCTATCTTTATTTTTTATTTTCTGGCCATCCTCCAACTTTTTCTCCCATCAATGTAGTAATAAATTGTATTTCCTTACAACAGGCAAAAATGATGGAAATATTAATTTAGTTGAGCAAATGAGTGTTTTTTGAGCTCTAGAAAAATCTGTGTATTTTATAAGCATCTCTTCCAAGCGGCCGAACCATATTTTGTGGCTAGAAATAGGGTATTTAGAAGAAAACAAGGTGAAAGGGCAATGTTAAATGGCTGTTTTCCACTTACTTTTGTTTTTCAATAATAGGAAGTACATTCTAAAGAAGAAGCTCATTTTTGGGATCCACATTTGTGGAGGAGCCCCGAGGCCTACGCCTCTCATTAACAACGTGAACAGCCTGCTTTATCCTTCGATGCCCCCATCACGTCTCTGACTACATCCCTCTACTCGTGACAAGGGTAATTTACCAGCTCCTTGGTTGATTCACAAGCCTTTTGTGAGAATTAATGAGGTGGTATTCTCAAAGCATGCACTCCTCCCATAAAAAGCTTCATGTAAATAAAAAGTGATCTTGTACTTAATTACAACTTTGATGCTGGTTTTTTTTTTTTTTTTTTTTGTCTCAAAATTTGGTCTCTTTTGATACATGGAAGAGTAGAAAAACAATAATTTGCAGAGTACACTGTTTGTCTTAAGTTCTTCAACCTTTATTGATTCAAGAATTTTTGTTGGGTTATTTCAAGATAAAAGTGAAATTTACTTTCTTTCTACCTTTATTTATCAACTATGTACTAGAAATTAAAAAAATAAACAAGTAAATCAGGACATAGTTCAAGAATCAAGAGCCTAGAGAAAGATGTACAGTGAGGAGTCTCCCTTCCACCTGTCTCCATACCTTCCCTTAGTTTTTGTGGATCATTCCAGTATTTATTTATGCAAATATTAGCAACATGAATATGTATCCTGAAAATTCCCATTCTTATACAGAAGGGAGCATGATATCCATATTTATATTTGTACCTCATTTTAAAATTAAGTTAGTAAATACTGCACCTGTTTCTGAAACAGGGTGCAAAGGGAGGGTCCCTGAAAATACCAAAACATATTCCTTACAGCCCATGGTTGGGAGGTGAGGGAAGGGGATGATGCATGGTTAGGATACTTTTCATAACAATGGCACGTTGATAGCTAGTTGATATAGCCAGGCTGGGGGTGGGCAGGAAGGCGAAGGCTCCTGTTTCATGGGGTACTCTTGTCTTTACTAAAGATGGCAGCTAAAAGAAGGTAAAAGATATGAGGAAACTGGCAAAAGTAGCATTTTGTCAGAGGGGCCGAATATGAGGACATGTTGGAAACTCTGGGTCAGCCTTTAAAATCAGGGCAGGCTGAAAGACAAGGGGCTGGTGTTCCATGAGGGCTGAGAGAGTAGGTAGCAGCCATGCAGTTTGAAAGGGTGTAGAAGGGCCCCCCTGCCTGCCACAAGGTCTGGTGTGTAAGGAGGTGCCTTGCAGTTGGAGTAGGAGGTACCACGTGGTTTTGGATTAAGAGCTGGAGTAAGAAAGAGAAGACCCGCTGGAAAGCCTGCCTGGAGAGTACGGTGGCAGAGCTGATGGAGTTGGGAATTGTGGAGACCTGCCTAACCAAGCACGGATTACTGGGAGACACCTGGAATGCTGAACTGAGGACTTCTCCTTTTATGCAAGGCGGTACCTCTGACTGGAGTATTCTGAAACTGGCCTGGTTTGGTAAAGTGGAGCAGGACTATGTGTTTCTGGGTGTTTTAAAGAGAGTGAGACTTAACAGCAGAAATCTACCATTATTCAGAATTGGTATAACCTTTAAATAAACAACCCCTTTCCTTTTTCACCAAACTCTTACATTGGGAGTCATGCTTCCTGGCAGTGGGCAATCGAACCCCGCAGCCGTTCCAGAACAGCATAGGTGGGGTTCTGTAACATTTCCACATCAACATTTAGAGTTCATCATGCTCTTTATAAGGCAAATTTAGGGGGCATTTTTGTTTTTAAGAACCACAAAGTTATAGACTACCCCCATGTCATCATTTACTACATCTCCGTTACTATTTATTTCTCTTTAATTAAACAAATGCTTACTGATCTCCCTACACTACCCTCATTATTTTTCTTTCACCAACTATGCCAAAGTTCACATATTCAGTTATAAATAATCCTCCAGAACTATAGATTTAAATCAAGGAGTAAAAGAGTGTGGTGTGGCTTTAATACTAACAAATTTAGCACAAAAATAATTTTCTTCAAGAATGTCTTTAAGAAGCTTCAAGAAGCATTTAATTACTTTATTATTTCATTCAATCTCTATAGTTGCCCAAATTTTTAGTTAGAAAGGTGGTAAGAATGCAAATGCAAATCTTGGAACCTGGTAATTTCTCCGCAGGTCAGGTGAAGGAAATAAATTCAGTCTAAATATGCCTTCAAATAGTCCTCATTCTTAGACTAATGCAAGTTTCAAATGCATGAGTTAAACTCCAAGAATCTTCTTTTATAAGTAAGTAATTAACTAAAAGTAGGGAAGTGGATGGTAAATTACATACTTTTCAGAAAGAACTAAATCAGTAGAGAAAGAAATAAAAATAAAAACTCAAGTTCAAAGTCAATTTACTTGGTAACACCTTTTAAAAATTTTCTAATGATAATGTAAATAAAAGAGGTGACTTGCAGCCCTTCAGTGGATAATCTCTCTTTCTACAATTTTAGTACCCCTAAACAGACGAATGAATTCAATTCAATTGCTACATATGGTTTTGGGTTCATGGAATGTGTTATTTGGGAATGTATCCTTGGATCACTAGCCAATTGTGTGCATACCTGATGCGCCAGTAATGTCCATAGCCTTCAGATTTCTGCACTTGATGACCGTCAATGTCATACGCCCAGCAGTTGGCAAATAACAAAGGGAAAACATGATTTCACCCAGGTCTACACTTTCCTAGAAAGGCAATTGGTGATGTTAGCCATTTCAAACACCGGAGACTGAAAACAAAATATAAGTGAGGATGTTGAGTGAAAAATCACTTTAAGAGAATATTTAAATGTCACTTTAAATTGTTTTAATGAGGATATAAATAACATTGTGAGAAAGCCATTCCAAGCAGAGAAAGAAAAGCGACTCCATCCCAGCAGCTTATGTGACATTTCTACTTGCAGTTCTAACAGGAATCTCAAACTTAACACGGTCAAAACCAGACTGCCGATTCCCCCAATTCCCCCACACCTTCCGAAACCAACTCCTCTGCCAGGCTATCCAAAATCGGCAAACGGTATCATAACACATCCAGAGGCTGGGGCCAAAAGCCTAGTGGTCGCTTTTATTCCTATCTTTCCCTCATGCATGCCTACATCCAACCCATGTCTTAGCTACACTCTCTACAAAATTTTCCCAAAGTACTGAGTTTCTTTTCGACTGTAAGACTACCATTCCAGCCACAATCACCTCTTACCGGACTATTTCATTTGTCTCTAAATTTGATCTTCTATTTCAAGGGTAATGTTCATATAGCAGCCATAGTAGTTATTTATAAATGCAAATAAAATTATTTCACTCTCCTGCTTAAAACCATCTAAGGGCTCACAACTGTGTGTAATAAAATTCAAATGATTTACTCTGACATGTAAGTGGGATAACTATAAATCCTGGTGTATCTGGGAAATTCCAGGCTTATATATATTTTCTGGTGTAATTATTAGTAACAGCCCCTTTAATTCTTAAATATGTCTTTGTTTAGACAATGCATTACAAGATTCTACATATAAGGCCCCATGCGATCTGGGCTATGCCCATCTCTCTAACTCTATCCCTTGCCTCTTCCCTCACTTCACTCTGATGGACATACAAAGTCTTTTAGTCTGTTATTCAAGCAAATGAAGTTTGTTCTGGCATTTTCTTTGTTTCTTTTTTCCTGTTAACATGGCTGACTCTTTCTCACCGCGCAGGACTCAGCTCAAACAGCACCTCTCCAGTGATGGATGCCTTTCCCCTTCCTGTCCTGTACTCACCCTACTCACAGATCCTTCACATTCTTCCATAGCAGTTGCCATCACCAGAAATCATCTTTTAAATTCACTTTTTGTTTCCCTGGTTCCCATATATAAGGTCTGGGAGAGCGGGGTTCTTGTGTTCTTATTTTTGCCTCCTGCTGAAGTGGCTGGTGCATAGCCAGCTCTTAGTGCATTTGTTTTGAAGGAATGAAAAGATTATTAACTAACCTGGATAAAAAATGACCTACTTTGCTTCATTTACAAACTGTCTACAGTGCCCTGATATAGATATTACTTGCTGTCATTGGCACATAGATTGTGGACGAATGAAAATGCATGTGAACAACGCATACTTATGAAACAACAAATCAAAAAGTTGTGTGTAGGGTTTAATTAAATCATTCCTGGTAAACAATGTGGTAGATTTAATTTGGGGGGAAATAGAGTTGCTATACATTCAGGCCAAAGAACTAGGTTCTTAAAAATTCTTCAAGACAAGCAATTAACATTCATTGGACATATTCTTACAGCTCCGGTTCTGATTTACACATTCCCATTTTTTCATTCGTGGTCTAGAAGCAGTAAAGCCTAGTCATTAAGAGCATAAACTTTGAGTCAGTTAAAGTTGGGTTTTGACTCCCATTTTCTGCTTCGTAGCTGCGAGATCCTAAAAAAATAATTAAGCTTTGAATCTCCGAAACTTCATTTTTAAACTGAGGAAAATACCCACACCACAGGAGTTGTAATCATTAAATAACAGTCATATGATAAAAGTCACTATTCATTACTGTATTGCTCTCACATGGAGCAGTATGCTACACATATCAGGTGCTCAGTGAGTACTGCATAAATAAAAAAAATCAAGTGAAACAATTATTATTTTTGAGAAAATTAGTAAAAATGAATATTTTATAAGAAAGGGATATCCAGCTGAGTCTCCTCAGTGCTGTTCAATTGCTGCAGACCTAAAATAGTGAGCAAGACCCAACAAGAGAGGCCTGATGGAAAACAGGAAGACTACAGCCTCCTGCCAAGTTCAGCCTCTTGCTGGGCCTACTGGTAGGTGCCATAGACGCCAAGATAGGCATGGCATGATTCCACCCTGGAAGCTCTCAGTTGAAAAGGAAGAGTGGTCTGTAAAGGGACCAGAAAAACTGCATCTGCCTTTTGACCCAGCAATCCCACTTCTGGGAAAATATCTTATGGAACGCAAAACACGAACTCAAAAGACCATAAGCACCCCTATGTTCATTGTAGCGTTATTTACAATTGCCAAGATATGGAAGCAGCCCAAGTGTCCATCAATAGATGAGGGGATAAAACAACTATAGAATATTTATACAACAGAATACTACTCGGCTGTAAAAAAGAAGAAAATTTTATCTTTTGAGACAGCATGGATGGACCTGGAGAACCTTATGCTAAGTGAAAAAACCATTAGAGAAAGACAAATACCATGTGATTTTACTCATGTGGAATCTCATGAACAAACTAAACTAACAAGCAAAACAGAGATAGATTCATAGATGGAGAACAGATGACAGCTAGTGGCAGGGTTGGGGGTGGAGGTGAGGGAGTGGAAGGATTGAGCAAAAAGGAAAAAAGGACTCATGGACATGGACAACGGTGTGGTGATTGCAGGGGGAGGGGAGTATCAGGAGACTAAATGGTAAAGAAAAATATAATAAATATATATTTAAAAAAGAAAATGAGTCTGAGTTCTATCTTTATCTGGTGGTTCTCTCCTTGTTTCACTTTCTGTCTCTTTTTTCCAGATGTTTCTTTAGGCTTAGTCAGTGGGCTGAGTGTTCTTTCTGGCAGCCATCCCTGCTTCCCGCACAGGGGAGTTCTCCCAGGAACTATCAATTAGAGTAAGCATATTTTGTTATCAGGAGGTACAAATTATGAATGCAGGGCAAGAAACTAAGTTCTACCAAGAATATGCTGGGCGTGGTAATGGAGGAACTAGGAACAAAATAGGAGACATGAACTCTGGGATGAGACAAATGGGAATTTGACAAATTTGACAAATTTGACTCTTGGAGTCAAATGGGAAATGCACCACGTGAGAACTGGAAAAAAGTTCCCAAGCAGAGACATCTAAAGGGATTAGTAAATACAACATTTCCATGTGTCTGGCTGACATGGTTTTACTTTTACACATTACACAATCGCTGAGAGTAATCTGTGTACTTCTCTACATATATTACATGCTTCCTGGCTGGAACAAAGAAAGCTCACCATGTTTGGTCCTGTCTCTCAAAGATCCCTTCTGTGGCTCCAGGTGCAACATCATTTTGACTATGTGTTATTAACAGGCATTGATAAATAGAAACAGGCTAAAGTGAGGAGATGACCAAAATACTAGCCCAAATAAATGGAAAACAAAAAGCTGATTAGAGGTTGTCTCTGAGGAGCGCTGTATAACAAGCTAGTAGGCTTTTTTGCCTGCTATGGTAGTAAGACATCTACTTAGATGCTTACACTACATATAGTCCTGGGTTTTTTTTTAAATGGAATAAACTGGGTGATAAA
>PVKM010014929.1:0-28464 GCA_004027735.1 Carollia perspicillata | reverse complement strand
GGGCTGCTTGCCTCTCTCTGTCCCCCAAAACTCCTCCAGCAGCATTCATTTTAGATGTCCCACCCAGTGGATCTCCCCCTCTCCTGCCCCAGGATCCTTCACCTTCTGCTGATGTTGTTACTGGCGTCACCTTGAAGGCACCTCAGGTAGGACACTCCCCCAAATGTGTTATTTCTAAGCCAGTGGTTCTCAAAGTGTGACCCTGAACCAGCAGCCTCTGCATCACCTGGGAATTGGTTAGAAATGCAGATTAGCAAGCCCTGCCTCGAAACTACTGAATCAGAAACCGAAGGAGGGGCCCAGGGACCTGTGTTTAACAGTCCTCCCGGTGAATTTGGGTGGAGGATTCCAGATGTGCAGGCAGCTGGTTAGTCCTGTCTACGACCGCACCTTCCTGATGCTCTCTTTCCCTCCTGCATCTCTCTCTGTCTAAAGCACGGGCAATTTCTCATGGCCCATCTTGTGGCACCTCATATTTTCATGGGCTATTGCTGTTTAACATTGTTGAGTTTGTTATCTTCCCAAGTTGGAGTGTAAGCACTTTTAGAATAGCTGCTGTGGCTAACAAATTTTTTTATATCAGCAGCTGCACAAGCACAATGCCTTGCAGGAAGAAAATTCTCAATCAATACTTATTGATTAATCATCTAGTACATAAAGATCTAGAACATTTTTTCACTGTAAACAAAGTCACAAGACAACATTTGTTTTGATGATATTATGTCCTTATAACACTAGAGATGGCTTGTGTCTGTTTTCATTGAATCAATTAGGAAATTAACAGATCTGAGAGAGAAACTTTAGTAAGGTCTCATATGGGAAAAGAAACTGAAAATAGTAGAGGAAAATGAATCGAAATCAAGACAATAGAGTTCTATTCTTGGTTTTGTTACCTAGTTAATGTATGGCCTTCAGTAAGTTACTTGCCCTCCATGAGTCACAGTTCTCCTCTGAAAGATGAGGATAAACTTCTGTTGTTATTTTTGTAGGGTTTTTTTTGTTTTGCTTTGTTTTTTTTTTTTTTTTTTTTTTTTTTTTTTTTTTTTTTTTTTTTTTTTTTTTTTTTTTGATGGTCTGAAAAGAATTGTTGCTCACATAGACCTTCTGGGGAGAGAAGGGCTCACCCTCAATCCTGAACAATCAGATGGGTATCACTCCGGTTTTCAGTGTGATTGGGTGGGTGTAAGGGGAGTGGGGAGGAGTTCAGGGGGAGGGATCCTTCTCCTGTGGGCTACATTGCGTGTGGTTTGAACTTCCTGCCTGTGCCAAGGGATGAGCACCTGGGCTTTCTGATTGTCTCATCCAGGTGTGGGGCAAATGGCAAGAAGGTGATGATGGTCTTGCAAACCGTCAGTGGGCAATCATGCGAAGTGGAGTCTGACTCTTTATTACATGGTTGCAAGGAGTACTTGAATACTCTGAGCATTCCCAAACTGACTTTTGACAAACATATGCATTTCTCTTGGGAAGGTATTTAGGGCTGCAATTACTCAGTTATATGTTCAACTTTGGCAAAACTGCCAGTGTCCCAAAGTGACTGTACCGAATTCCACTCTCTCCACCCATTATGACTGAACCACAGTCGGTTTATCTGTTCTGTGACTGAGGAACGTTTGGGCTTTTTTCTGTGTTTGCACCAACACAGCTGTTATAGACATTCCAGTGAAGGTTTTTACTTCGCTTGTAATACCTCAGTTTTTTGGTTTTTAACCTCAAAATATCCTATGAATCTAATTATTCATAGCTCTGCAGCTTGAGGATTTTTTTCCCTGCCTTTTCTCCTAGAACCAAGTGACTCTGAGAGGACTTGTGCCACGTCAGGGCCGATATGTCATTGTCATCCATTTTTATCAACCAGCGCACCCGACGTTTCCTGCACAGGTGTCTGTGGACAGAGGGCAGCTGCGGCCAGGTGAGCTGCAGGGAGGTGGCACCGTGGTGGCCTGTGTGACTAGTCCTTGCAGTGGTGTGACAGGACCTCCTCTTTCTGCCCAGGTGTCTTCCGTGCCTCCTTTTGCCCCCATGTGCTTGGCTGCCAGGACCAAGTGATTGCTGAAGACCAGGTTGCGTTTGACATGTCGGAGCCCGAGGTGGTTGTGACTGTGAAGGTTCCAGAAGGAAGGTCCTTAGTGTTGGTGAGTTCTGCTTGTCCCTCACCTTGCTCTTCACATGTCTGCCTTGATTGGCCGTTCTGTGTGTCTGTTTGGCTCAAGACAATAATTCCTCCAAGGAATTGAAGTCGTATTTACAGAAAAATGTTTAAATTTGACAATTATCATTTACCAAAAAAAAAGTATGTGACAATTAAAATCAAGGGAAACTGGAATAACCGAGAGTAAATAGGAAGAAATACTCCCCTGTAATACACTCTGGTGAGTGAGTGCCTCACTCTATCAGCCCCACTTCACTCCCTCTGACTAGTCTCTCTCTGAAGCATTTGATGCCTTTGTTCTTAAAACTTTCTTTTTGTGCCTTCCATAGCTACATTCTCTTGTCTTTCCCCCTGCTTTCTCAGGTGCTTCCTTCGTGATTTCTCTTTCCTACTGCTCCCATGGGTTGCTGTCCCTCGGGTGGAACCCCGAGCTCCTTGTTCTATCATTTCTCTTCGAGTAACATCCTCTGTGCCTGCTGATTCTATTCTGTCCTCTGTGAGAGTGACACCCACATCTGTGAATTCATCTCTGATTTTGCCTGGGTCCAGCCCCAACACGGGACCATCTACTGCATATCTCTGTCATCAGAGATCTCACAAATGCCTCAAGCTTAGCCTGTTACCTGCACAGGCCCAGGTGCCCCTACCTTGTTTATTACCTTGGTTGATGGAATCACAATCATCTGATGCCCATAAAGCCTTCCATGGAGCCAGGCAGCATTGCCCAGGCCCTGCTCGGTGGCCCTCAAGTCATTGCTCTTGCCTCCGTCTCTCTTTGAGAAGGACATCTTCCCAAGGACAGGGGGCTGACTTTATTTATTTTGTCTCCCCTGTGCCTAGAGCACCACCTGGCACATGATTGAATGAATAACATGAAACCAATAGTCTCTCTGTATGACAAAGACATTTGAAATTTCCCACAGCATTTGTTATCAACACAGTCTCATCTATACAGGCTCAGAGAACCAGGCAGGACTTTTAAAACTGGGGCTATAACAATAATTCACAATACAGTGTCTGATATGATATATACTTCAGGGGTAAACCATGGTATGAGTTTTGTCATTGGTCCTGCCATTTTGGTTTGCTCACCTTTAAAAATACAAAACAGCAACCCCTGTAGACCCAGGGGCATCCCAGGCATGGATCCCATGGGGTTCTAGGCATCTGGACCCTGCCTAACCCCCAGCTCTCCCATCCCTGCCCAGCATCCTGGGCTGCTGCTCACTGAGCAGGTGCTCCATGGGCTCTGCCTCAAATGCATGATCATTTCCTATGTAGGATCACAGACTGAGCCTTTGATGCTAGTGCGGGAGTGTTCTTGTGATTCTTTTTTTCGTGAACCCTGTTTCATTTGGTCTTGGGCTTAGCAATAGAGAACACTGATCTCAGTACACAGAGTATAAAGAATAATGGCAGGTGCACCCTGTGGTTGGAAATCCAAAGACATGGCCACTGTTCCCTTTAGGTCCGTGTTCTACTGCTGCCCGCGGAGAATTACGACTACCAGATACTCCACAAAAACTCAGTGGACAAGTCATTCGAGTTTATCACCAACTGTGGAAGAAATAGTTTTTATATTGAGTAAGTATTACTTTGTGGAAAGGCCCTGGAATACATGAAGTTCTCCCTCATTCCTGCCTAGAGCAAGGTTGAGGGAGCTGCTGGCTCTTGGGTCTGTCTTCTTCCTCTCTGTGCCTGAGGGAATGGCAGGGAGTCCGGGCCTGGGGAAGAGGGTGCTCTTCTCTGCACACGTTGTCCAACAGCAGACCTCATCATGCACATCTGGGCAGGATTCCTGCCCTCAACTGTGGTCTCAACAGAGGTTCACCCTCCAAACTGGGATTTGTGGGCTGCTCAGGGCTTTCTCTTCCTCTTTGCTGCTTCCTGATGTCCAGCTCAGATTCCTAAAAGATACCACACAGGGTGCCTCCACTGGGAGCCAAACCAGCCCTGATTTCTACACTGCTTTGTCATCTGGCTAAGCAAGGAGTGTCACAGAAAGGCGGCCCTCCCTATCCCTCTTCTGAGTCCATGAATGCTAAGAGCCAAGTGCAACCCTGAGTATCAGCTCTTGTTCTCTTCTGCAAACCCACCCAGCCCCCTGTGGGTTTCCTGAGGAACCCGGGTGCTCCAGGCAGCCTGGTAGGCAGAAGCCACCCGTGTAGAAAATATTAGGAGCAGAGGCCCTGAAGTCAAATAGCTATGGATTTGAATGGCTGCTCAGCCACTTTGTAATTCTGTGGCCTTGGAAATATTGCCTGAACTCTGGTAGCCTCAGTTGCCTTGTCTGTGAAATGGGTCTTACACCTAACTGGTGGTTGTTAGGTAAAGTGAGATGTAGGAAAAGCTTCTAGCATGCAACACTCAATAAATGTTGGCAATTCACTTGCTCTTCCTCATTGTTGTTATTAGTGTATCATTCCACATTTAGGTGTAATTTTTTTGTAATTGCTTTATTGAGATATAATTCTCATATCATACAACTCATTTTATGGGTAAATTCTTACACTCTTCTTCCAGCTACTAAAGTTCCCACCACCAGTCTTGTGAGGTGTTCTGGAGTGGACAGTGGAGGGGGGAAGGGGGCTGCCACTGACTGTGAGTGCTGGGATGGGGTGTTCTCTCAGTTTCCCCAGAGTCTAGAGTCGCAGTCCCTCCCTAAAGACCCTGATTGGTGGAGTGGGTGAGAAGGGGAAGGTGGGGACTGTTCCTGGGCCCACCTCCTGGGATAGAACCGTGGGTTGTTTTTGTCTCCACAGCCCCCAGACAGCCTCCAGATTCTGTAAGGACTCTGCCAGGTCCCTGGTGGCCCTTTACCACAAGGGCGCCCTGCCCTGTGAGTGCCACCCCACAGGGGCCCTTGGCCATCACTGCAGCCCAGAGGGTGGGCAGTGCCCATGCCGGCCCGGAGTCATTGGTCAGCAGTGTACCCGCTGTCAAACCGGCTACTATGGATTCCCGCACTGCAAGCGTAAGTGCACCTTCAGGCCATCCGAGGTGGCCTCTGGTCCCAGGTGGAGGATGCTCATCTGGGGCAGGGTTTCTCCAATTTCACTGGGCTGGAGACTCACCTGGGGATCCTCTAGAAGTGCAATGACATTCAGGAGGCCTGGACTGTGGCCTGAGGGTCTGCGTGTCTAATCACTACTCATTATGCCCAAGCTGCTGGTCTATGGACCACACTCTGAGTAGCAATGTAAATGTTTGTTTCTCAGGGGATGTGACCCATGCACTTGGCAAAGCAGGTGAGTATAAGTAGCCTTAAGCATCAAAATAATGGACAGCTCAATCTCCTTCCTAGAGGAAGCCTTTTCAGATTTTGCAACCCCACCAAAGTTGAGATGGGAGGAAAGGCAGGGTCAGAGTGCATATTCCTCATTGAACAAGAAGCCTGTGGACCTTTATCTGAGAACCATCCTGCTGCCTGAGATGCAGGGTCAGCTCAGGCTATGTGGCAGCCTGAGGGGGGGCAGGTGTGGTGTAGTCAGAGTCCTCATGTGGAGACCAGCCCTTCCCTAAGGGGGCCCTGCTGCTGAGTTGAGCCCTGACCCTGGGCTCAGTGCAGTGGGGTGATGTGGAGACAGGTCAGGGAGCCTGTGAGGAGCAGAACCCTCTGATGGAAGAGAGGCCTCACGTTAGAGTGGCAGATACAGGCAGCCCAGTGGGTTCCTTTGAGTAGCAGCCATGGAGCCAGTATGGCATTCACACACTGCATCATACCCTGTACACACCAGCAGCATTTGATGTGGTTGCTCTCGGCCCTAAAAAAGGCCTTTTATATCAACTACGATCAGTAGTGCCCTAACGAAGGAAAAGTAAGACATTTCTCCCTGACCCTTTGGAAGCTTCTGAAAGCCCTGGCAGTTGGTACAGTCCTGCTGTAGGTCGTCAGACAGCATCTAACTCTTACGCTGCATCTCTTTATCCCCTGGGCAGCATGCAACTGTGGCCGGCGCCTTTGTGAGGAGACGACGGGGAAGTGCCTCTGCCCTCCCCGCACGATCAGGCCCCAGTGTGAGGTGTGTGATACACACTCCTTCAGCTTCCACCCCCTGGCTGGCTGTGAAGGCTGCAACTGCTCCAGGAGGGGTGCTGCTGCTGGGGCTGGCTCCCTGGAGTGTGACCGGGACCACGGACAGTGCAGGTGAGCTCAGGTGGATGGACCTGTTGGTCCTGGTATGGGAAGGGACCAGTCATTACTTCCCACTTCTCATGGGTTCAAGGACTGTCCATGTTCATGCCAGTCAGAATGGGTTACATGTGTGGAGTGACTTGTCCCCTCAGGTAACCCAGCAGAGCCTGGGTGGGCAGATGGCCAGTCGCCTGAGGCCACAAACTGCCTTGCCTATTCACTCCAGTATCATTCTCATCGTATGTGTCAGAATGTCTGCATAAAGTTATCAGTTTCTTCTATTGCATCACCTTGTGGCGGGCCCCTACCCATTTGTACTCAGAGATGGGCTCCAAACCTTCATTCTAGGGTTAGCTGAAAGTCTTCTCGAAGGACAGTGCATGACAAAGCCTGACATCCTCAGGCCTGCCTCCCTAACTCAGACGGGCCAGCTGGAAGGGCTGCTGAACCATATTACTTCTCCTGCCTACTGCCTACTGGCTCAGTTTCTCTGCTACATAACCCGCTACGTAATTCTCTCCAGCTTCTTCTAGGAGACTTGATCCTATTCTTCATCCTCTATCAGTACTCTCCAGTGCCACTGAAATCAGGCTGATCACCTGGAATTACGTGACGTTGGCTTCTAATTTTCAGTGCAGAGCCTGACCTACACCTGTCTGAGCCAGTGTGGGGGTTCAGTAGGGGTTGTTTGGGAGTGGGGAGGGAGACAGGGTGGGCAGGTACATGCTGGAGAGCCTGCCTGAGGATGGGGCTGGCCCCAGGAAGACCGATAAGCCCAATGCACAATTGCTAAAAGACAAATGGCAAACATTGGCTCAGACAGGTGCAGATCAGGCTCTGCACTGAAAACTAGAAGCCAGTGTCACATGATTCTAGGTGATCAGCCTGATAGCAGGACTGGAGACTAGCAATAGGGATGAAGAATAGGATCCAGTGTCCTAGAGGAAGAGACTGGAAATAATTATATAATGGGTTATGCAGCCAGAGCTTCTGAAATCTGGGCCAGTATGGCAGTAGGCAGGAGAAAGTATATGGTTCACCACCCACCCTATACTTACTCCCCTTCTCCCCCCGCACACACTGAGGCACATGGGTGTTTCGGGGTCAGTGTCCCTGTGATTGAGGTGTGAGAGCCAGGAGGGGTTTCTGCTGCTGGTGCTTGAAGGCCGATGCAGTGTTTTCTGTGGCTCCTGTAAAAAATTACCACCAACTGGGTGTCTCAAAACAACAGAAATTTATTCTCTCACAGTTCTAAATGCTAAAAGTCCAAAATCAAGGTCTTGACTGTGTCATGTTTTTCTAAAGGCTCTAGGGGAGAGCCTGTCCCATGCCTTGCTCTCACCTTCCCGTGTTGCCAGCAATCCTTGGATTTCCTTGTCCTGTATATGCATCACTCCAATCTCTGCCTCTGTCGCCACATGGCATTATTCTCTCTTCTTTTCTTATAAGACCACCAGCCATACTGGATTAGGGTCCACCTTATTCCAGTATACCCTCCTCTTAACTTGACTGCATCTGAAAAGACCCTATTTCCAATTCCTATAAAGCCACATTCTCAGGTAGTAGGGATTGAAATGCCAATGTATCTTTTGGGGGACAGCTTTCCATAGCAGCAAAGTTCACATATCCTACGAAAGGTCCCTTAACCACACCTTAATTGTTGCCCAGTGCCTACTGACTCCTTTTACTACCAGGAAGGAAACTGAGTGAAAACTTGAGTCATGAAACATTCCAAGTCTTTAAATCTACAAGTGAGCCCTTCATGAGTCAACTCACTTGCTTATTCTTCTCAAACTATGAACATAAGCTGAATGTGACTTACACAAAGAATTTTGAGGTGATACCGAGAGTTTTCATCACAATTTATTAACATGTGGTAGGTTTTGTTCCTTTCAGTGCGTAAGCTGTTCTCTGGAAGGAAGATAGGCACTTAGTTCGTTACTGAAGGCTCTGCACTGTGTACCTGAATGCACCTATGGGCCAGTGAAGATGTCTAACTTATTTCCAGTAAGTTACTGATGATTGAGGAGAATGGCACCTGGTGTGGAGGCACAGGCTTCCCAGGACCCGTGGGAATGCTGCAGAACAAAAGGATGCCCTATGCCCAGGGGTTGCTTGTATCTCGTGACTGGAGAAGATGGCCACATGGGAAGCTCAAGGGACCAATATGTGCCAACCGTGAGCTGACTAACTTAATAGAAAGCAGAGAGAAGTTGTGTGTGATCCTCTGATTTTATTATTGATCTAGATTTGCTTCTCCAGGGAAAATTGTCTCTACCCCTCTGTTTCAACCTTTGGTCCAAAAAGTAGCTGAAAAACTGGCTGAACCTTGTAGCTTTGGTCCGTTATGTGGCCATGCTGCCCCATTTCAGCTGGGCTGTTTGGTGTTTCTCTCAGCATCTCCCCTGCTCTTCATTTCACAAAGCTGTCTTTGCTCCCATTACCTCTTTTTTTTTCCGCTCTTTCATCAAGGGGTATCATTTTTTCTGTCCCAGCCAACACCGTCACTATGCTCTTCATCTTTTCTACATCTACAGGGGCCTTCTCCCCTCAAATAGCAAATATTTCACAATTATTTTCCATCACTCCCTTACAATTGACCCCTCTCTTTTTATGTTCTCGTTCCTTCCATGTCCCTTTCTCGAAAAACAAAACCCTTTTATTGGCAGGAAAGTGATGGTCAGCCATAAACATTTGGCACCAGAGCTCCAGAGTATTTGTGAATAAAATGTGTGGCTCTCAATGGAAACATCCACAAGGAAAAGAAGAATTGAATGTTCCTCTCCATGAAGCTAAGAGGGCAGCATTGACATGACCTGCCATCTTGGGTTCGAAAAGAGGCTCAGGGGAGAGAGGGTTAGACAACAGTCGGAAGACAGTCAACCGAGCCAGTTCGTTGCTATTGGAATGCTTCTGCAGTTTCTCTGTCCAAAACATGCATACACGCACACACGTACACACACACGCCCCTCAAAGCTCCCTAGGAGAGCCACCAGACTGGAGAAAACTGAGAGTTAAAAATGCCTTCAGGAAAGGAAATCCAGGTGTTATAAAAAGGAAGCAGATTGAATTAGGAATGGTTTTCACATTAATGTATTTGAAAAACAAATCAAAGGGAATAAGTCAATGTCTTTATGCGAAATAGATTTGTACAAATCCTTCAAAAGAAAGAAAAGTCTGACAAATAAGCAGGGTAAGTGGGGGAGGGGGAGGGGGATGTTAAAATCCTTTACCTGCTCAAGGGTGTTGTAGCAGTAATCTGTGCATTAGAAAGGCTGAAAGGACAAGATTCTATTTGAACAGCAGACTAAGCAATGCATAACCTTGCAAAAAAGAAAAAGAAAGAAAGAAAAAAGAAGTCGGAAGAGCAGGAGAGGAAGATAAACAGGAGTACATGGAAGGGTTACTGGGAAATGGAAGTGGGGAGCCCAGGATTCTGCAGCGGCTCCAATCGCAGCTGCATTAAGATTCTTAGAGCCCTAAATACTACAAACATTATAGTGCTCCCATATATAATGAAGAATAAAAACTTACTAAGCCTCAAAATAAATGCAAGGAGTTACAACCAAGTTTTGTTTTTCCATAATGACTCCTTGAGTTTTTCTTTCGAAAGCCGAACATTCAAGTGAAGAGTTTGGGGCTGGGAGGGAGGGTTAGAAACCAAGTGCATAGGTTAAAATGAATGGTGACCCCAGGGGGAAGGTGCAGACCCACAGGAGGAAAAGCCAGGTGTGAGTCCTAGAGGGAGTGCTGGTGCTTAATCCTAGGAGACAAAGGAACCAAGAAGGAGATGGCGAAGCAGTTTTTCAGCAGGAAGAGGTGCAATGGAATTCACGGTCTGAGAACCAGTGGGAGAATTTTAAAAGAAGTAGCCGGTGCAGTAGAATCCAATGCTGGGAACAGAGCCTCATACATAGCTTCTCAATGCTGCTGCCACGGAAGAAAGCAACCAAGAATGCATTACGAATTGTAAAATCAGTTAACAATCCATCTACGATGGAGAGATTTATCATAGTATTTTAGGTAAAAATTCTAAGAAGTGTTTAACAAAATTTCACTAACCAATGGCATTAGTAGTCTGAAAAATTCCTAACTCAGGACGGAGACCTATTGTGTAGTTTTGCCCAAACCTGAGAGAGCATCACAGGAATGGAACCTCATTGACCAGCATCACACTTAACCTTGACCTGCATCACACTTAAACCACGATGTGGTTGCTCAATGCCCTAATAGGACAACATATCCATTCGTGATCAAAATGGATTTGTTTTGAAAAGCACCCTTGGCAGATAGTGCAAGAAGAACTTCAGTGTGCTGCACGACTGTGACTGTGCAAACGGCTCGTGGTAATTCCAGAGTTCATGCTGAAAACGCTTTTAATTGCCTAAAAGCACTATTTCTTTAGACAATATTAGAGGAAAGAATGCTTTTTTCACCTAGCAAAATTCCTAAGGAAAATGAAGGGTGTGTCTAGAAGAGAAGAACCTAAAATTTATATAAAAGAAATAACTGAAGATACCTGGAGTTCACAAAAACAACAAAACACTTGCTTTTTAGTTATACAATGGACTGTCTTGCAGTTGTACAAATTATCAGAAATTGCAAAGCTTAATAATTAGAATTTTCAAATTGTATTTGATGATAGGTGTTAAACATACTGAAAGAAACTCAATCTGTTATAAATGTTAACTGCTTTAAAATGAAGAGGTATGTATTAATTCAAAATCATCCTGGGATTTAAAACCTATTTTCCTTATAATTTTGTCATGAATGCGTAGAACTGTGAGTAGTCTACAAAACTTGAGACAATGCCGGTAAATGCATATATGCTTATGATTTTTATCTTTTTGCATGTGTCTTTTTAAACCATGATGAAACATTTTCTTCAGTTCCTGGTGAATTATTATACAGTTTTGCCTTAAATTCTGCAGATATACATGTTTTATTGCTCAGACTATATCTAGTACCTACTCGAGTTCAGGTGCTGTGCCCTGTGCAGAAGGTACACGTGTCTACTGATGGCACTGGTCCCGGGTCACAGCCTGGTCAGAGAATCTATATTAACCACTAGTGACAATGTGGTGTGGTGAGTGCCACCCTGCGTGCAGGCACAGCACCACCTCAGTGACATCTGTCTTCCCACGAAAACCTTTCTCCAGCCCCTATTGTCTCTCCTGTGTCCCATCTCTAGGCACCAGAGTTCTCAGGCTATACACTTGCTGCTCCCTCTAGAAATAAGGAATCATCCGGGAACAGGCCAGTTTTTCTATGCTGGGCTGTCTGATTGCCTTTATTCTGTGGTTCCCAAGAGAGCAGATGTTATTACCCCAGGTTCAGGAACCCTCTGGGAATGAATGCAAAAATTGTGTGTGTTAACGAGAGTGAGGGAGAGAGAGAGAAGAAAGACTGTGTGATCTGTGAGTGGGTGATAAGTACTTTTTTGAGAAGATGGCCCATAGTTTATCCAGCTTCCAGAAAGGTCACTTACCTTGTTCCAAAGTTTTTCATCCACTGCACTAAGCTGGTCACTTTAAGCAGAACATTTACACCTCCCACCTACATTGCTATAGATTTCTCTGGAGACTACATTTTTCTTTGTGAAAATAATCCCCCCAAGTACCAGGGAGGGAAGAAGGTAATGGGGATGGGTCTGGGAAGAAGAGAAATGACGTTGGACCTGTCAAGAGGCCTTGCGGGGAAATGCGATGTCCATGTTCACTGGGGAAGAAACTCAGTTGTAAAGAGATTAATTTGCTCAGGGTTCTACATCCACTAAGTACCAGAGTTGGGATTCAAACCCAGGCCACCTGGTCCCGAGTCTGTGTTCTTAATTAAATACAAAATCCTTTATCCGATTATAAACAACTATTTGCCAAAGGCAAGGTTACTTAGTTATATTAAGTTATATTTATCTTTTTTAGCATGGGCACTGTGGTAAGATATTTTAATAGGAATTAAGAGATGGGTGGTCACTTATACTTGGTGGTAAGTTAATGAAATATTTCATATCATATCGTATTCCCTATATGCCATCAAAAAGCACACTTCCTGATGCTCTCTTAGATCCACCAGAAAGGGTCTGTGTAGATCCCACCAGACTGCCGCTGTGGAGCTCAGTGCCCGAGCTACCGAAGGATTGGACCCACCTCCTCTCCCTCTCCCCACTCCCCCCGTGCTGGGCTTCTCAGTTCCGCTCGCAGCCCACTGGTCCTCCACTCCACCAGACCTTTGTTTTCTCATCCAGCTTCGTGCCTCAGGGGCACAGACCTGCTGGCGGCTCGGAGCTCCCTGCCAGGGCCTCCCTCAGAGCCTAGGCCCACGCCAGCGATTGCCCGCTGGTTCCCACCCACCTCGTCAAGCTCATGGTTCAGTATCCACTGCTGGAACTTCTGCCCCAGCGATACCACACTTGTGTTCCCTGCACGCACCAAGCAGCATCCCGCTCTGTCCCTTCTGTCCGGAACACCCACCCTGCATCCAACCCCATGACACTTGACCTTTTAGGTGCAGCCCAGGTGTCACCTTCCCCAGGGAGGCTGGGTCAGCGCTGTTCCTCTGACCCCCCGTTTGATCCTTTGTGATATTGTTCACACTTCCACCTCACTGCTTAGGCTCACAGGCCATGTCCATCTTTGCGCCCCCAGAACTTAGCACGAAGCCTGGCCCTCTGAGTGCCCGCCCGTAATGGTCGTTTTTCTTCAATTGAGGTGTGGCTGACATATAACATTGCATGGCTTTCAGGAGCACAACGTGGTGATCTGACACTTGTACACGTTGTGAAATGTCACCACAGTAAGTCTAGTTGACCCTCGTCATGACACAGAGGTACAGACTTTTTTATGATGAGAATTTTTAAGATTTACTCCCTGTAAATATACAATACAGTATTAACTATGATCACCTGTACATTAAGTTCCTATGCCTTATTCATTTTATAACTGGAGGTTTGTGCTTTTTGACCCCCTTCATCATCTGAAACATAGTCATCTTGACCTGCTTTGTTTAAGTCTTTTATCTGTTTCTTCCATTCTGCCTCTGATCGTACGTGCCCCACAGGCAGACACTGTGTCTGTTTAGCTGGTTTTGTGTAGCAACCGGTCCGCTGCAGTAGAAGTGGACTTTAGAACTGTGTGTAGAAGGTGACAGGGACTTTTGCTTCCTTTGCTTTGGGTGTAGGTGCAAGCCCAGAATCACAGGGCGGCAGTGTGACCGATGTGTGTCCGGGTTTTACCATTTCCCTGAGTGCATTCCCTGCCACTGCAACCGAGATGGGACCAAGCCAGGAGTCTGTGACCCCGAGACCGGGGCTTGCCTCTGCAAGGTAAGAGTGAACGTCCAATGCCAAGGACATCAGCCACCGATCAGTGTGGAAGGTCTTCATGTGGAATCAACATATAAGAATTCATGGGAAACGTGACTGACCCAAAATAAATTTTCACAATGTGTGCAGCATTTTATAGTCATTCTCTTTTGACAGCAAAAGTTAGAAGGAAGTCTCCTCTCAACCCTCTCATCCTTTCGAGTGGCTGCAACCCTCCTTAAAAATCTGATGACAGGTGTGGCCCCTCTCCAGAGAAACCAACACAAACTTCCATCTACACTTTCAAGAGGTTCAGAGGTTCTCTAGAGGCCTGTTCCTGGGCCATTCCTGCCACCAGCGGTTTTGCCGGGTGGTAGGAGCGCTCCCGAGTCCTAGCAGATGTTTTGAGGTGGCAGTAAGTGGGATGCATGGGTCCCGCCATATGTGAATCCTTCTGGTGCTGATTCCCTACCTTCAAGATACCAAGAGGAACCTCATAAAACTTAGGAATTTGTCTGTTTGTGTGTGGCATAAAAGTTTAAACAATTAATGTGGTATAAAAGCTTAATAATTATGCCATGGTTGGTGTGGCTCAGTGGACTTAGCATTGGCCTGTGAGCTGAAAGGTCACTGGTTGGATTCCTGGTCAGGGCACAGGCCTGGGTGGCAGGCCAGCTCCCCTGCTGAGAGTGTGTGAGAGACAACCGGTCAATGTTTCTCCTGCTCCATCCTTTTCCCCATCTCTAAAAATAAATAAGTAGAATATATTTTTAAAAGCTTAACAATTATGCATTTTAATGTTTGTTAGTATCCATTTGTTTGTTAGCACCACCTGGCAAAACCACTGGTGGCAGGAATGGCCCAGGAATAGGCCTCTAGAGAACCTTTGAACCTCTTGAAACCTCGTGTATTGGTGATACATTTGTGCAAGTTGCTAACTGCAATCAGGGAAATGTTAGAAGGAATGATCTCTTGCTTCATGTTTTTCAATAGGAGAATGTGGAAGGTGCAGAATGTAATATGTGTCGAGAAGGCTCATTCTACTTGGACCCAGCAAATCCCAAGGGTTGTACCAGCTGCTTTTGTTTTGGAATAAATAATCACTGTCACAGTACCCATAAAAGAAGAGCTAAGGTATGCAAGCAGTGAGAGTCTCTTCGTTTTTATTTAGTACCTCCAAATGAGGAAGGAATGAATTGTCATGAAACATGAAGGGTCATGGAAGCTTTTGTATATTTCTTTGCTAAAAGTTTAAGCATGGCCCTCACTGTTCCTTAGCCTTCAGCGTTCTTTCCACAGATGTCCTCAGGCTCCGTCCCTCAGGATGTCAGGTCTCTGCACAAGTGACTCATGCTCACAGGGGCCTTCCTTCATCTCTCCCTACAAAATAGCTCACCCTGGTTGCTCTCCGTGCACTTGCCGTTCTTGCGTAGTGTACTCAATAACATTTAGCATTCCCTGCCATATCATACATTTAGTTCTAAAATTTGTTTATTATCTGCCTTCCTCCACCACTAGAATGTGAGCTCCTGATTCATTCCCAGAGTCTACAGCAGCATCTGGGATACAGTAGATGCTCAATAAACAATCGTTAAATGAATGGACTTTGTAGTTTGTCCCCCTCATTTCTTCTCATATGCTTATTTTGTTCTTGTTCCTGTTTTACCTTCCTTTTTGTGTATTTTACCACATCTTTTCTCTGGCTGCTTTTTAAACTAATTCCATGAAATCGAAACTGTTGTTTCTTTCATTATTCAATGAACCAGTAGTCTAATGCTTGCTTTCTTTGTGTGAGTAATGGCTTATATCCAACGAGTATTCAAACAAAGATGATTTTACATATTTTATTGCCTGCCTCCTAAGACTAGCGTAGGCTTGTAATTGGAAAAAAATTAGTTTGTAAATCTACTCTGAAGTCTTCTCTCTTACCCCCAGGGGAAACCGGAAGCATTATTCCTAATCTGTGCCTTGTCATTTCCTTCTTTTTCTTTGTCTCATAATTTAACTCCTGGCTTCCTTTGTGATCAGAGAAATATTTCATTATTATCCTCCACTTAGAGCAAAATAATGAGAGCAGACCACTGTATTCCATATCACATTTTATATTTAAGGAGCTCACCATTAAAATGTGCTTGCTGGATTAGCTGTTTTTCATATACTTAATTATGTTTTATTAGAGCATTTATTGGACAGTTGCTAGAAGTCAAGAACCAGGGTGTGTGCTGGGACACAAAGATAAATCCCACAGCCACAGGGTCTCTGCCCTCCGAGAATTCTGAGGGCAAGCCAAGAGGAAGCCTTTGAAGCAACATGGCTGCTCTATGGCTCTTTCTATTCTGCATATTTCAGCCATCACCAGAGAAGTCACTGGCACACGTTTCCATCCTTTGCTTTTGTGTTCCAGTTTGTGGATATGATGGGCTGGCGCCTGCAGACGGCAGATGGAACAGACATCCCCGTCTCCTTCAACCCTGGCAGCAGCAGTGTGGTTGCGGACCTCCAGGAGCTGCCCTCAACAGTTCACAGTGCAACCTGGGTCGCCCCTCCTTCCTACCTGGGGGATAAGGTAATGATGTCCTGTTGTTCTTCCACGCCCTTGCAGGCCTCCTCCCGCACTGCATGGGCATCATTCACGGGGTGTCTGGAAGAAAGCACAGGAAGTTCAGGTTACTAAAACTGAAGAAATTAGGTTAACTGCAAATGCAGCAGAGACGCTGCCCCGCACTGGGAGGGGCTGAGACCAGAAGAAACTCATGGACCCCACACGCACTAGCTCATCAGCAGAGGAAGTCATGCACTATGTTTTTCTTGTCTTTTTTTTTTATTTAATGCCAAAGGAAATAACCATTTAAATAATATCTGTTGAAAATGGGACATGTATGCTTTTAAACGCCAATGCTGAGAATGCTTTGTTTTAACGAGGAAGAAAGCCTCCTTGTCAGGAAAACAAAAGCTGAAAGGTGACTCACAAGCTTATTTAAAGAAGCACAAGATTCTGTGGCAGTTCGGCTTTCGTGAGCAGACTCCCGTGCGGTTAGTTAGACACTCCTCGGGGAGCTCACACACTAGTCGCTCTTCCTTTGCTGCATAAATTGTTGTTCCAAAGCCCAGCCAGCTGCACTCATTCACGAGGACAGAAGTGTGGTCTGCCTGTGGACCAGCATCGGGTGACACACACACCTGGCGGCATAGGACAGAGCTGTCGAGAAGGGATGGGTTTCATATGGCCAGCTCAAGTAATGCCATATCTCAGCTTCAGAATGACTAAACACTAGGGCCCTGTCGGCCTGACGTCTCTGATTCTGTCTTCTGGTTGCTGGACTATGGGTTTTGACCTTTGATTGTGGGGACCGTTGCTTCTCTCACATAACCCCACTTCTCTCTTACATAATATTCCTCTTCACCTCTACATGGTGGGCCCATGTACTGGTTATCTGTTGCTGTGTACTAAATTACCCCACAACTTTGAATCTTAAAGCAACACACAGTTATGGTCTTGCATAGCTTCTATGGATCAGGAACCCAGGAGCTGATGGCTCAGAGTCTGTCATGAGGGTGCAGTCAAGATGTCAGCTCGGGCTGTGGCCATCTGGGATGGGAGGATCCACTGCCAGGCTCACTCATGTGGTTGTCAGCAGGTCTCTGTTCCTTGCCGGCTACAAATTGGAGCTCTCAGTTCTTCATCACGTTAAGCTCTCTCTCATTAGGTTACCGGAGGGTCCCTATGACCCGACAGCTGGCTTCCTCTGAAACAACTGATAGAGATAGATAGATAGGTAGATAGATAGATAGATAGATAGATAGATAGATAGATAGATAGATAGATAGATAGATAGACAGACTCAAAACAGAAGCCATAGTCTTTTTATAACCTAATTTCAGAAATGACATTATCCTCACTTCTGCCATATCCTGTTCATAGAAGCCAGTCGCTAAGTCCAGCCCACACTCAAGAGGAGGGAATTAAATTCCACCTCATAAAAAAAAATAATATCAGAGAATATGGGGACATATTTTTGAAAACTACTTAGCCATCAAGAAGGCAATATAGTTGACCCTTGAACAACATGGACTTGAACTATGGGAGTCCACTTACATGTGGATTTTTTTCATCTGGTAAACAGATGACATAAACTTATATTAGCAATAAATATATACCATACTATAAATGTATGTTCTCTTCCTTATGATTTTCTTAATAACTTTTTTCTTAATTTCTTTTTCTCTGGCTTACATTATTATAAGAATATAGTACATAATACACATAACATGAAAAATATGTGTTATCAGTCCAAAATCTCTGTTGTCAGTCAGGCTTCTGGTGAACAGTAGGCTATCAGTAGTTAAGGTTTTGGAGAGTTAAAAGTCATGCACAAATTTTCAGCTGTGCAGGAAGGGCTGTTGGCACCCTAATCCCCATGCTGTTTGAGGGTCAACTCTACTCAGTAAGAAGATTCAACATGTTACCTTAGCATTCTTCCAGACTCTAAGATCATAACTCTGTAAAGCTTTGTCGGGCTATAGATTCTAGGAAAAACCTCAGTGGATTGGGAGCCCAGAAATGCTGCTCATTGCCTGCTGCAAGGTATTTGCATTCTCCTCTAGGGGCACTGTGTCCTGCATGCTCTGATGTCACTATTGCCTCTGATTTCCACCCTTTAGTCAATCCCTCCTTCTTGGCTGGTTTTTTCCTTAAGGGTGGGAGGTGTCAGGACCAGAGGCGAAGGTGCTCTCAGAAAACTATGACGGTTCACCTCCATGTCCCCACCACCATCATGTTACTCATGTGCCCTGAGAGAAGGCCTATGCCCCCGACCACGTAGTGAGATGTGGCCTTGTGCTCAGGCGAATGCCTATTCACTTAGGAAATATTTGCCGTCTGCTCTCAGGGGAAGTTTTTTTAGAAAATTTATTTTTAGAGCTTCATTTTGCAACTAACAGATATTAACCAATTCTCTCAGTTAAATAAGAAACCAATGGCCTAGATTTCTTAGAATAGCTGTGGACTAAATAAACACTTTGGTTAGTAGTTGTCTGGAATAAAATGGTCTTATATGTTTCTGTGTGGTTATTATTTTTCTTTATAACAATTATTTTTTTGCTTGTAAAACTCAATTGTGTTCATGTTAAACATTTTAATGGACATAAAATAGCATAATGTAGAACATTACGATGCCATCTTCAATTCTGCTCTCTAAGGATAACCACCGTGAACAGGTTGATGGTGTATCTTTCCGGGTCTAGGTGCCTGTGAACTTCCTATGTAGGCCAATGCTGCCGTAGTCTCTTTGAATGTTTGTGCTATTGATGATATCATTTCAATTTTAGGTTTCCTCGTATGGTGGCTACCTCACCTACCAAATCAAGTCCTTTGGTCTACCTGGTGACATGGTTCTTCTGGAAAAGCAGCCGGATGTGAGGCTCACTGTAGGTATCAGAACATGACCCATGTAACAGGAAGTAACAGTTGCAGTTGGTGCTGATTTGATTTTAGGACGGCTTGATAAGGGGCTTGTGAAACGTTTAAGTTAAGCCATTTCTGATATTTTGCAGAAACTAAATAGAAGTTTAGACCATGTAATACCTCCTCAGGGCCCTCTGCCCCTGACCATCCCAGGCCCAAATGGTTTCTCTTTTGTCCCCTTCCAATATACTTAGTATCTCACCCTTGCTTCTCATAAGTTCATGTTAAATGAACTTTTAAATGAACTTTTTTTATGCTTCTATTTTTCAATTTAGTTTCAGAAATATTTTCAAGCCATTCCTGTTTATAAGACCACGTTTCTAGGCTCATAAAGGACAGGTATCCCCTGTCCTCAAAAAGAGTGTCATCAAAAGGGGAGATAAGAAAAGAAATATGTGAAAAACTACAATTCACTGAACAGTAAGCATGTGAGGTGAAGTCCAAACAAGGCTGTGTGGGATTTGGGGTCCAAGTGGAGACTTAGGTAGTTGAGAGATTCTCAGAAGTCTTCATGGAAAAGGTTAGCTTTGAGACAGGCCTTTAAGCATGGGCATGAGAGGAGAAACTCCCTTCCAGTGGCCAAGAAGGAGGTAAACTGAGGCAGAGGGGCAGTGTTTTAACAGGTAAGCAGTCCAACCTGGCTGTATTATCATTGTGTGCTGGGTCATCGAAGACAAGCCTGGCAGGGTAGGAAGAACGATGTTTAATGCTACGCTAAGCAATTCAGCCTGATGTAGATAGTGGGAAGCCACTTTGGTTTTTTTGAGAAGAAAAGTGACATCACACACTATGTGCCAACACATAATCCAGAACTGCAATCTAGAAAATTCCTGAGGAAAAGGGCAATGTCACGTCCTGCACTGAGTTGCCTCCAATGTACTTGGGGGTGCCATAGCCTGAACTTGACTCTGCTTTTGGTTTGTGTGTTGTGATCAATGCAATGCAATTCCAGCTTCCCGAAGGGTTTCTGTGTCACTCCCTGTGCAGTAGAGGCTAGCGAGTCTCACACATCTCAGCGCAGGCCAGGGGCTCACATTCTGGTGACACTTTCGTGTTCAGACACTGCTGGGTATGAGCTGTATATACTAGCAACAAAATTTTACTGAACTGTTGTTTTAAAAGCTCAAAGGAATCTTTATAAAACACCTTGGAAATGAAGCACCAACCATTTTAGAGTTACAGTTAAAGGAAAAATAGCCCAACAAGAAAAATACCATCATGGTAGTGCTGTATTTCAGTTTCTTTTTTCTTTTTTTTTTTTGCAGAATATTTCAAGTTCAGGCCATTGGTATACCTATATTTTACTGCCAAAGAGCTTATTATGCAAACTGTTAGAATTCATGGAGAAGTGATAATCAAAATTTCCCCTTCAAACATAGAAAAAAAATTTAGCCTCGTGAAACATTACTCTGCTGCTTTGTTCCAGACTGCTATAATTAAGAGCCTATTGGATCATGTTTCTTAGGTTAAGGTTTTAAATGATTTGTGATCACAGATAATGCTCTTCTTTCTGCGCCACTGGCTTTAATGGATTCCTTTTGGGTTTGGTACTACACCAGAAATGCTGGGGCTTGTGTATGTGTGCGCGTGCACATGCGCACGTGTGTGTTTGGGGTGGGGGTGCTGATGGTGGGTGCCGACTTCCCCACTGTGCCCTGTTAGGAGACACCCTAGAGCTTCTATAATAGGGAGGGTGGTGCAGAGGCTGAATGAGGGAGGCTGGGTCCCAGAAGGTGAGGACTATGGGGCCAAATCCCCCTCCAGGGGCCGGGCCTGCAGCCCCCTGGCCCTGCAGGCTGCACAGGGGGCCCTGCTAACCTTCCTGTCCATCCCACCCACCAAAGCGCTTTCTTGCTACCACTGTCCGCTCCTGTTGGCAGTAATGGAGATACCACCTCATGTATTGACTACTGGCATTATTTAGAAAGTTTTTTTCCATCTCTTTAGTCCTTTCAGTCAGGAGAATTTGGGGGTTTCCTACTTGTGTAGGAAACTGTATCAGGTAGTATTATTCTGGTTCCATGTCACTAATCCTCTTGTCAGTCAGTTTATTCCCCATGAGAATTGTTTAGAATCAGGTACTTTGTGTAATGCAGAGTGATACAAATTTGTTCTTAGCTCAACTGTAAAGTTCAAAATACCCCAGCCACAGCATTAAAGCAGTTGTGGTTTTCCTTAAACAGGGTCAGCATATGTCCATCATCCATGAGGAGCCGAGTGACCCCCGGCCGGACCGGCTGCACCACGGCCGGGTGCAGGTGGTGGAGGTGCGTACAGAAAAGAGGGACGTAGGCAGGGTCCCTGATGAGCCTCTTTGTTCTACACCTTACTCCTTCTGAACAATCGTGCTTTTTAATTTATTTTATGAATTTAAAATACTAATTATATTAATCACATTAATATAAACATAATTTCTATATATACACTTAAAATATAAATTGTATAAAATATCCAGCATTTCAAACTCACAGGGCTTTGTTTGTACTATTTTCGTGGCACCAAGGACTGCCTCTCCTGTCTTATAGTTACATATCTTCATCTGATACATCCTGTGACTGTCTCAGTGCAATGACTATCACTTCCTCTTGTCCTCGGTGCCCCCTCAGTGCCTGGGACCTGGGGAGTGTCCAACAACTGCTTGGCGTGAATGGATGGAAAGCCACAGATGTGTCTAACATCAAAGAAATGAGTAATATGGACAAACCAAGGAAAGCTCGTTGAATCACAAAATATTATATTATACCTACTTGATCACAACTGTTCCTTTAAATTAGTGTTCCATGTGTATTTCTAAATATTTTCAGTGCTTCAAGGTGATACTTTTTCAAGTTCCTTGAACTTGCAGACTTCGAGGTATTACTTTTTCAAGTATCTGGAACTTGCAGACATTTTAAAAAAGATTTTATTTATTTTTGGAGATAGGAGAAGGGAGGGAGAAATAAAAGTAGAAAAATATCAATGTGCAAGAGGAATGCCTATCAGTTGCCTCTTGTACAGACCCAGCGAGGGACCTGGCCCCAAACCCAGGCATGTGCTCTCACTGGAATCGAACCAGTGACCTTTCAGTCTGCGGGACAACACCCAACCCACTAAGCCACACCAGTCAGGGCTTGCAGACATAATTTAACATTGCTGTACAGATCCATCATACAATGGAAAACTATTTGGTAATAAATGAAACAACAAAGTATTGATACCTACCATAACATGATGAAGCTCAAAAATACGATACTGAGGGAAAGAAGCAAGGCACAAAAGATCACATACCACATGGTTCATTTATATGAGAGAGGTGATGCCAGCAAAACAGTGGAGTAAGAACCTCCTAAAATTCTCTCCTCCATAAAAGTGAGGAGAAACTGGCGTAAATGGTCAGAGTCAACTATTTCAGAACTCTGGAAATTAACCAAAGGCTTGCAACAATCTGGGAAGCATTTATGCAAGAAAAAAGGATGAATCTTGGAAAGAACAACAAGCTTTGTGGCTGCTATTTAACCTGCTCTATTTCCATCTCCCCACCCTGCACAGCTTCACAGTAACTTTGAAAATCAATAGTCCATCATCAAGGTAAAGCCAGTAGCCTGGGATTAGAGCTCTGCAAAGCCTCATTTCCAGAGAATTATCATGACTATACCTGTCTGGGAGGTTTCTGGACAATCTCACTTCCAAGGCTGTCTTTATCTGACATGACTCAGAACTCTCCCGACATGAAAATCATCTTCCAGGGAGTGTTGGAAACATTTAGAGGCAATTGTTTCACTTCGTGGCTACCTGGAATGGTGGATAATAGTTGGAGTAAACAATAGGCTAATCACAAAGCTTAAAATAAAAACTTGGGGAATATGACATCTATAGGATTTGAAAAGATTCAACAGACTCCTGGAAATATAGAAGGATTCACATACTTGGGGCTGTATGCATTCTCAGTAAAGACCTGAGAAGGCCTACACCCTTACCTGGGGCTGACCTTGAGGCTATGTGCAAACAGGAAGTGATGGCTAAAGCGGAGTTGTCAGCTGCCTGGCTGAGTATCACAGGGTCCCCACAACGTGCCCACAGAGTCCTTTTGCAAAGTTTAGGAGACCTTTTATTTCCAGGCATTTGTAAAAATTTATATTTAATCATTAGCTGATTACTAAGCTAACTCTCATGGACACACAGGACAAAGATTACAGACTTCATAGAATTAGTTTAGGAAAGTCATTAAATAAACACACAAACAGCAAGAGCAATGAATCCTGCAAAGGTGGGGCATGATGTCCAGAGCTGCCAAATTTTATTATTTTAAATGTCCAATTTTCAACACAAAGCTATGAAACATATAAAGAAGAAAATGTGGTTTATGTACTGGAAGGGGGGGGGTGAAGCAACAAATCAACACTATCTCTAATCAAGCCCCCCAAACTAAAGGATACCATGTCTAAAGAACTAAGGAATATATGACAGCACTGTCTCACCAAATGGAGAATATCAATTTACAAAATAGAAATTATATTAAAAAATCAAGTAGAAATTCTGGAGTTGAAAAGTGTAATAACTGAAATGAAGAATTCATTATAAGAGCTGTTGTGGACTGAATTGTGCGCCCCCCCCCATAGCCTGAATCAATTCAAATGTTGATGACTTGATGCTCCAGTGTGGCTGTATTTGGAGTAAGGAAGTAATTAAAGTTAAATGAGCTCATAAGGGTGGAGCCATGGTCCAGTAGGGTTATATATGTCCTAATGGACATATATAATGTCCTTATAAGAGAAGTATATCCTTATAAAAGAAGACATCAAGAATCTCACTTTGTCTCTCTGCCATGTAAGGACACAGTCAGAAGGTGACCATCTCCAAGCCAGGAAGAGAGTTCTTACCAGGAACCAAATTGGCTGGTGCCTTGATGTGGGATTTCTAGCCTTCAGAACTCCGAGAAAATAAATTTCTGTTTCTTAAGCCACCTTGTCTATGGTATTCTATTTTTGGCAGCCAGAGCTGACTAAGACAAGGGCTCAGCAACAGGTTTGATCAGGCAAAAGAGAGAATCAGAAAACTTGAAGAAGGTCAGTTGAGATCATCCATCTGAGTAACAGAAAGGAAAAACGATGAGGTAAAACAAACAGACTCTCAGAGATATTCAGAACAATGTACCCACCTGTGCATAACGGGCGTGCCAGAGGAGAGGAGAGAGAGAAAGGGGGAAAATGTTTGAAGAAATAATGGCTGAAAACTTCTAAATTTGATGAAAATCATTAATCTACACATCCAACCTCAACAAACTCCAAGTATGATAAATGCAAGAAGTCCACATACAGAAACATCATAATAAAGATGCTGAAAGACAGAGACAGAGAATCTTGAAAGCAGCGTGAGAGAAGCACTGTCATCACGTGCAAGGCTCCTCAACAAAAGTAACAGCTGACTATTTACCAGAACCCACAGAAGTCAGAAACAGTGGGACAACATTTTCAAAGTGCAGAAAGAACTACACTGTCAACAAAGAACTATATATCCAGAAAAATGTCCTTCAACAATAAAGAAGAAATAAAGACATCCTGTTATAAACAAAACTGAGAGAATTCATCAAATAGCCAACCCTCCTTACCAGAAATACTAACAGGAATCCTTCAGACTGAAGTGAAAGGACACTAGACAATAACTTAAATCCACATAGAAAACAGAGCACTGGTAAAGGTAGCTACATAGGTATCTATAAAAGGCAGTATAAATATATCTGTTATCTGCACTCTTTTTTTCTCCTATCTGATTTAAAAGACAACTGTATAAAGAAATAATTATAAATCTGTATTGGTGAGCATACGGTGTATAAAAATGTGAGTTGTATGATAGTAGCACAAAGGAGAGGGGAAGAAATGAAGCAAATGGAAGCCAACTACTGAAATGAAGTTGGCGTTTATGTGAACTATTCAGCACAGGCAAGTCTGTAGGGATAGAATGTAGCTGAGCAGTTGCCTCAGGCTAGAGATGGGAATGGGTAGTAACTACAGATGCCCATGGGATTCTCTTAGGGGCATGAAAGTATTCTAAAATTACACTGTAATGATTTCATGCTTCTGTAAATTTACCAAAAGTGTACACTTAAAATGAGGCAATGTTATTGTATATAAAATATACCTCAAGGTGTTAAAATATCAACTAAAATGATATAAATATTATATTTGTGTGTTAATAATAATTACCATTTATTAAATATCAACTACATGCTAGGCACTGTGCTGAATACTGTGCATATATTATATCATTAATTGACTTTAATTCTCATGACAGTCCTAAGAGATTAGGTATTATTATTATGCCCATTAAAGAGATGTGGAAACTCGTCGAAGGAGGCAACAGAATCTGAAGTTTAAAACTTAAAAGTACAGGCTTTTATGTGAAAAGATGCTTGGCCTCACTAAATTGTTGGAGAAATGCAAATCAAATCTACAAGACACTACCTCACACTCATGAGTATGGCCACTATAAAATTTTTTAATTAAAAAAGAATAAAATGGTAAGGATTAACAGGGATGGGGAGAAATTGGAATGTGTATGCTGTCAGTGGACCTATAACACAGTAATTTCTGTGGAAAACAATTTCGAAGTTCCTCAAAAAATTTAAAAAATAGAATTACCATTTGACCCAGTCTCTTTTCTGGATATATGTCCAAAAGAATGGAAAACAGGATTTTGAAGAGTCATTTGCATACTCATGTTAATCTACAACACTTACTCATTAGCCAAGAGGCAAAAACTGAAGTGTCTATTGACAGGTGAATGGATAAAGAACATGCGGCACATACACTGGAATATTATTGCACCTTAAAAAGGAAGAGACTCCTGTCACAGGCTAGAACATGAGTGAAACCTGAGGACAATAAGCTAAGTGACATAAGCCAGTCACAAAAACAAAATGCCGTGTGATTTCTCTTATAAGAGGTACTTAAAGCGCTCAGATTCACAGAAACAGAAAGTGCCGTGGTGCTGGCCAGGGTCTGGGGTGGCAGGGGTGCGGGGGGAAGGTAGTGGGAGTTTTTCTTAATAGGTATAGAGTGGCAGTCTTGCGAGACCATGAAGTTCTAGGGATCTCTCTTAAAACAATGTGCATATCGTGAACAGTACTGTAGTACACAATGAAAAACAGTTATGGTGATCATTTTTATGTTATGTTTTTACCAGAATAAAAAAGAAAATAACATGAGTGTGTGTTCAGTTAAAGGTTGTACTTTCTGTCACAATTATGTGTGTTTAGTGATGTCAGCTGCATGACTCAATTAGTTTCCATGTCCCTTTCGTTCCTCTTTCTCACTCACTGCGTGCTTGCACAGACTGCATTTTAGAATCCGCGTAGCACTGAAAGATTTTATTTCGTTTTATTGTTTCTAATTTCCTACCTTCATGTCCCCCCCCTTTCACATGGTAATCTCGCTTCTTGGGAATAACCCAGATCATCTGGACTTCTGAATGTAAACTCGCTGGCTTATACTTACCTTATGTTATTTTATTTCCCGTTGTGTATTTTAAATGCCTGTCCTCGGACTCGTCCTGGGTGTCTGCCTCTTTGAAACCCCTGGAAGTGAGCTGGCCCAAGGGAGACCTTGCTCTCTGTTTGCCCGTGCAGGGGAACTTCAGACACGCCAGCAGCGGTGCCCGGGTGGCTCGGGAGGAGCTGATGATGGTGCTGTCTAGACTGGAGGACCTGCGCCTGCGGGGCCTCTACTTCACGGAGACGCAGCGGCTCACCCTGAGCGGGGTGGGGCTGGAGGAGGCCTCAGACACGGGGAGTGGACGCAGAGCGCACCATGTAGAGACGTGTGCCTGCCCCCCCGACTACACTGGTGACTCATGTCAGGTAGGAAATTCTCCTACTCCACAAACTTCACCCGGGGACTCCTGCCTGCTGTCCTCCGGCATCGTGGATGGGGTGGGACATTGTATCCATCGCCCAAGTTTCTGTCGGGCTCCAGCTTCCCTCCGCCTGGGCCACCTTCAGGCATTAAATTTGAAAAGAAATCACAATGTCTCAGAATCCAAAGAAAGGCACAGGCGGCCAACAGATCCCGGGGGTTGTGAAATTCAGGACTTGCCCAGAAGTTGAAAGGAGCCTGCCCGTTGGCACCCCAGTATTTGAGCCACTGCTTCCCAGTAGCTGACCCAGGGTTTTCATGCCTTTCTCTAACCCAGGGCCTCCCTCCCATGTTCCCCTGCCCCCAGCCCCCTGCCCCAAATAGAGGTATAGTCTGTGGTATATCCTAATTCTCTGATGAGAAATCGAAGTCCAGTTTTTTGACTCACAAAAGGTCTTCACTTGAGACCCAGTCAGATTGACTTGTCCTCAAGTGATTTAAAACAGTCTCATATCTCAGGCTGTAAATCTGTTCTCTTCCTAAAGACAGGGGGAAATCACAGTGGTTAGTTTAATAATTAGGAAATAATTATCATTCTGTGTATTTCATAGGCATCCTTCATTCTCCCTCCTGACTCCCTGATAGCAGAAAACCCCAAGGTGATCTGCACATACTTTTTTTTTTTAAATCTACAAATATCTTACCTGCAGTGGTTTTCTGGGGACCACAGAAATATCTTGCAACATTTAGCCCACAGGTGCCTACAATATTCTGCCTGCCTTCTATGTCTTTTCTAGCCTGATTACATAAAATGCATAGCCCAAGGGAAAGAGTGGAACCTCTGGATTACCACCCTGCTGCCCAGGGCATGTTCTTTGCCCATGACTCAGCCTGTGATTTACAGCTTCTCTAATCGGCCAGTACCTTCGGTCTGTGGGGCGAGGTGGGAGGAAGGGGCTGCCTGCCCCACCTCGCAGGGATTACAGAGCGGTGCGCTTCCCTGTGGAACTGTTATGTGTGCTCTCTCACAGGCTGACTCATGGGTGAAGTTTACAGGTGGGGCCTCCTGCCGCAGACAGCCTGCCTTACCTGAGTCAGGCGGGCCTGGGCACTGAGCAGGAAGGGCTGGTATAAGAGGAAGAGGCAGAGGTTTGCGTGCAGCCGGCAGGACACCCAGAGACCAGGATGCCCCCAGCAGTGAGGTGGTCAGCCCGGAGCTCGGGATGGCTGTGGATCTTTGGGGCAGCTCTGGGGCAGTGTCTGGGATACAGTTCACAGCAGCAAAGGGTAGCCTTTCTTCAGCCTCCTGGTCAAAGTAACCTGCAATCAAGTTATGTGGAGTCTAAACCCAGCCAGGTAATGTTGCTTTTAAATTTTGGTTCGGGATGGGGAAGGGTTCCCAGCTTTGTGACATTTTAAGTTAGGGTGATGAATGGAGTCATGTGTGGGCCGGGGGAGGGGCCCATGGTCTCCCCCTCCCCCTGGCTGGCAGTGTTTATTGCAGTGCCTAACAGATTGCTCTCCAGAGAGTTGTTAACCACAAACTCTATAAACATCAGCCCACCTGGAAATGCCGAGACAGCG
>PVKM010014928.1:0-28492 GCA_004027735.1 Carollia perspicillata | reverse complement strand
TCCCCCAGTCTAACCACAAAAACAACAAACGAACTCAGACTGGACAGGCTGCAAAACACCTGAACAGTCCTCAAAACTGGCAAGGTCATCAGCAACAAGTCTGGACAACTGCGGCAGTCCACAGGAGCCTAGGAAGACGTGACAGCTAAATGGAATGTCATATCCTAGATGGAATCCTGGGGGAGCAAAGGACATTAGATAACAAACAAACAAACAAACAAACCAAGGTTCTCTGAATGAAGAGTGAAGCTGAGTTGATAACGGTGTGCCGATATTGGTCATTAGATGCGACAAAGGGGCCACGGGATGTACGATGTTAACGACTGGGGGGACGTGATGAAGAGCGTACGGAAACTCTCTGCATCACCTTCTTCAACTTTCCTGTAAATCTAAAAGTATTCTACAATAAAAAGCTCACTTTTAAAATCCCAATTCCCAGAACAATCATACCAATGAAGTCGGACTGTCTGGGGTGGGAGCCAGGCATCGGGACCATAGTAAGTTCCTGGATGATTTTGACATGCAGCCAGAGTGAGAAGTTTCAGGCCAGTCTGTGCTATAGCAACAGCCAAGTCCAAAGTCTCAGGTGTTTAAAACAATGCAGGTTTATATGCCCTTCCAGCTTCACAGCTATTGCAGGTAGGCAAGGGGCCCCCGCTGGTGGGGCAGCTGCCATCTCCAATGTTGCCACGGGGGGCAAGGGGCCAGAAGGAGGGTAGACTCCTGGGGCCCCGTTCTAGTCATTATAGTTAGTGACAAAAGGGACAAGTGCCAATTGCTCTCACAACTGATTGGCCAGACTAGTCACCTGACCCCTCCCAGTTACAAGGGGGCAGGGAATACAAACCTACCGTGTCCTCAGAAGGTGGGGAGCACAAGTATTTGGCAAACAGCTGTAACAGCTACCACCCATGTGCACCAAGCTTAGCAAGAAGGATTTAAACAGAAAAGTTGTTCCTCCTGATGTGTGGTGTTGATGAGGGCCTGGTTCTGCCTCATTCCGAGCCCTACCTCATCCCTCGGTGATGATAAATGGCTGTCTGTCTTCTGTTTCATGCCGCTGCTGCTGTTTCTCAGCCCCCCATCTGGGGCTCCAGCCTCTCTAAGGGTAGATACTATCAGAGACTGGAGTCCGGCCGAGCCACCTCCTGATTCACAGTGGGTGGATGAGGTCCTGCAATCTGCTCACTAAGTTCCCTAAGGCTCCTTGACCCTCACTTTCTGAAGAGGGTCTACTCTGAGTTCCCTGTTCGCCTGGAGATTGCAGCTCAATTGGCTTGGGTAAGAGTGCATCACCTCCTGGGGAGAGGGCCCACTAGACGTAAGAGGTCTCCAAGAACTGTTTCTAAGAACCAGGGGTAGTGTGTTAGATTTTAAAAACAGTGCTTTCTAAGTCGGCCATAGTTATGCTGGCAACAATAAGACACACTCCTAGCTCAGAACAAAGCACAGTTGACCCTTGAACCACGCAGAGCTTAGGGATGCTGATACCCTGCTCATTTGAAAATTCATGTATAACTTTTGACTCCCCTAAAACTTAAGTTGTCCCTTGGTAGCTGAAGGGAAACAGCTCCAAGACCCCTGCAGAGACCCAAATCCACAGAAGCTCAAGTCCCCTGTGTGAAACGGTGTAAATCGATGCATGCAGTTCATTGGTCCTCCACACTCACGGACTCCCAACCGTGGATCAAAAAACAGTACAGGCATTTATTTTTAAAAGTCCATGTGTAAGTAGACCCATGCAATTCAAACCTGTGTTCTTCAAAGGTCAATTGTAGATTCTTTAAAAGAAGAATTTAAGGGAAGCAATAGTATTTGGGTCAAGAAATATGGATTTTTGTACCTTATGAAATAAATTTTAATAATTAAAATATATGTTATTGATTGATTTTTTTTTTTTTAGAAATAGAGAAAGGGCAAAACATGAATTTGCTGTTCCAGTTATTTACGCATTCATTGGTTGATTCTTGTATGCACCCTGACCAGGGATTGAACCCACAACCTCGGCATATCACACGACACTCTAACAAACTGAGATACCAAACCAGGGCCTGAAATATATTTTATTTTAAAGTAATGGGGCTTTAATCTTATGCAGCTAAACTACCGATTATATATTTGCCTAGCTGAATTAAGAGTTCAGAAAATTGTATGAAGTTTTATTTTTTGACTCTAAAACCTTCTTAGTAAAGTCTTTTTATATTTAAAAATGTGTGGGTTTCCCACTTCTTGTGTTGACTTAATTCATTAAAACTGAGCAGTTCCTCTCTGAGTCCGGTTGGGATGCACGTGGTAAGACTGAATGTGAAGAAAAGAACAAAACACAAAAGCTGGAGGAAGCCGAAGGAACTCGGGGTGCCCTGGCCTCTCCCATCCCCATGTGTCTGAGGCCTTAGGAGTGAAGGGCCCTGGCTGGGCCTGAACCTGTCCAGGCCTTAGGGATCCAGTCTCCAAGGGCTCCCTAGAACAAATACATGAAGGAAGGGAAAGTGGCCAGGATCTTGTGAAGAGGCTTTGTGGCCTGAGTCCCTCTGAGCAATGAGCTGCTTTTGCCTCCAGGTGGCACTCTATAGCCACCATCCTGCTTCTGTGTTTGGGGAGAGAGCCCACAACCCCACCAGGCCTTCGGCCAGAGTCCACCTCAGAGCAGGAGACTACCCTTTCCTAAGTGAGGGGAGGAGAGGAGAGGAAAGCATCCTGCTCCTCCAGGCAGGTGCCCTGCTGAAGTTTTGCCTTGAGTTTTTCTCTTCTTGAGGTACAATGATTCACGTCTCTTTCTAGGCAGTGGAACTAGAATATTTATAAAGGATGAGGTCTGTCCAGCATTTGCTGTTGGCTCCTCTCCCACCCTGTCCCATTCTGCAACACCTGGGCAGAGGGCTCTTGGCAGAACCAGGAGGCCACGGCTAGCTGCCCCTTTCTCATTCCCTCCTGTCACCTCCTCCTGATCTTTGCAACAGTTCACATTCACCTGGCTCCCACAGGTCTCAGCGCACAACACACACAACAGGATGGCGGCCTCCGCCTCCTGCAGCTGGCACCACTCAGGTAGAAAAGGTTAGCGAATCCGCAGCGCTGCCTGAGGGAGGGTGTTCTGAGTGCAGGAGAGTGGTCTGTTTCTGCCTCCCCAGGGAACCTCTTTTTATCATCAGTCAGGAAGCGACTCTTTTCTGCAAAGAAGCAGAGGATGAATCTCCCTTCCTGGCTGTGTTTGGAGTGAGGATCAGAGATAGTCCGCACAGGGCTGTGCTGGCTGCAAGGGGTGCCGGGCAAGCACTTCCAAGGGAGGACAGCACTTTTCAGAGCGTCCTGGAGGGAACATGCCTTCCCTGAGCTCCTGCCCATACACTTCCACTGCTCAGCTTTGAACCTGATCCTAGGAATCACAACTCAGCATAAACTTTGTAAGACAAGCAAAATCCAGGGCAGAGAACAGGCAGAAGCCAAGAAATCTGCACCAACTCAGAGCAGACGGACTCCCTTGCACTTGTGCTTAAAGATGCTCCCATGTTTGGTAGGATGAAGAATTGAAAATTAATGTTAGAGCCCTTTCACGTCACCGCATAAAGCGGTGATGCTTGAGTTAACTGTGTAATAGAGTCCTTTGTCCTCATTCTAGAACAAGGACCAGCTAGCTATGCCTTTAATTTTCTCTGTGAAAGCCCATGTTAACTGAAGCTCTGCTGGGGTTTGCCATGGAGCAAAATGAGCCAACAGTCGCATTCACAGAGTGTCCCTCTAAGAACTGCACTCCTGTTGGGTTCTCCAGGAAACCCACGTGTGCAGTGGGACGTTTAGAAACAGCCTTTGTTCCCTCCTGGTTCCCCCAAAGCACACATCCTGACACAAGAGCTGATTGAACTGGTTTATTTAGGGCTGGGCTGGCAGAGAGCAGGAGGGGTGGCAGAGAGCAGGAGGGAGTGGGTGACAGAAAAGAGAAGAGATGTGGTACCAGGGTACAGGGCAGGGGCTCTGGGTGCTCTCTCCTTGGAACTCTGAAGAGTCAGTAGTAAGACTTAGAACCACGCCCTGAGCAAAGACTAGGAAGCACTGGCTCCGCTCCCCCATGCCTCACAGGTTAGTGGGTGCCTCACCAGGCATGAGCTCTGCCATTCCAGGTGACACGTGTGTGAAACGGTTCCCGCCAGGGTCCCGCACCTCAGCATCACAGACAAGACCTGAAGCAGGCGTGCAATGCACAGGCAGTTTACCCCATGTGAAGTTGGTTGCAACCTGCAGATAACGGGCTCCCGCGGCAGTGCCGGGACTAGGAGGTGAGGCCGACAGGAGCTGAGGTGATGCGGGAAACGTCCCCCTCACAGGCCTGGGTGCAGCAGTGTCGAGTAGTTGGCTGACATTTAGACCATAGTCCTCCATAGAAGGGCAATAGGGACAGATGGAGGCCAGCTCACCCTGCGGACCACAAACAACTTGAGTCCCAAACTGGACGGATTGCTTAGGGGAAGATAATATCAAGGCTCTTGCTACGGAAGACGGCAGAAAAACTATCACGTTAGCTAAATAGTCTATGGGAAGTTCACCTTGAATGCGAGTGTTTGAGGAAGGGGCTCTCCGTGGAGAACAGTCAGAGACTCTTGGAGATTGATAGACACCTCCGAGCACTTCCTAGAGCTTTGGAGACAGAGAGCAGCCGAGCTCCCTGGCGAACACAGGCATGTCCTTCCCTGGATGCACTTCAGTCAACACCACCACTTTCACATCATTCACCCCTGATGTTCACTCCCAGATGGATGGTAGAGAGAGTTGGAAAGTGGATAGAGATTTCCCTGAAGGAACGGCATGAGTTGCAAGAAAATAAGAAGGAGGAAAATGTTGGAGAGCATACGGATGGGCATGTGGGAGGGAGAGGTGCATGGTGGAATGAGCTAGTTCTGTTTATTTCTTTACAAGACCCTTAAAGGCACAGGACCGAGGCAGGAGGGCGAGGGCTGGAGGGAGGTGCCTGTGGACTGAAGAGGGCTGGGCTGCTGGCAGGTGGGGCAGGATGGAGCGGGGCCGGGGCAAACACAGGAACTGCTCACGGGAAGGAAAACATGTCTTAGCGTGAGGGTGCCGGGCGTGGGAACCCCCAAGGCTAACTTGCCTTTTTTAGCATGTTATGCTCATATCTCACTGCCAGAGAGGGAAAGCTTTGGGTTTTCTGTGGATTCGTAGTTCTATCCCCTCATTGTTCTCACAGGTTAGGATTTCTATAAGATGCACAGAGGAGGCTGTAACACACCTTGATGCCTAGTTCCTATTTTCAAGCATATCACTTGATCTCACAAACAGATGTATGAAAACGCAATTTTTGTATTTTATTAAGTGTGACTGCATTGTGAGTAAGAGAGGTGCAGCAGCAGCCTCGCCTCGGAGCTAAGGCCTAGCTCCCCAGACGTGGACAGACCAAGGGTCCTAAGGCTGAGCTCCCCAGATGCGGACAGACCGAGGGTCCGGGCCCTGGCTCTGTCGATGCCCTCCCTAATCAGGGTAGTCTTGCCTTGGGGACCTCCCTGCCGCTCTGACTCACCGTGCAGGAAAAGAACAGCACTGTCTCCTTCTCCGCCTGGGCAGGCAGGCACAGGACGGAGCAGAGTATTAATAACACGTTCAGAGACAAGGCCTCAATCTTATCTGCAGTAGAAAGGGGTCCGGCTTGTTATCCAGTCTGCCGCCTTCGACTTATCTTAACCACACAGTGCAGAATTCATCCTTCAGTCTCAGAGCTCCCAGCACCCCAGCGAACCTCCCCTCCTTGGAAACCTGAGAAGATTCGCTTCAAACAGGCCCTCTGGGCCAGCAATCAAGTTGGCCTGGCTCCCCTTGATCTGCTGTCCCGGAGTCTGAGCCTGGGAGCAGTCAGGCAGCTGTGGTAACCCGACCCGCACAGAGCACTTCTTTTCTTTTCCTGGACGGGATTCACGTGGCAGGGTGCAGCCCGACCGCAGACATTCCCCGGAGAGGCCCGCACTCCCACTCCCCGCAGGCCCCTCAGCTCCCTGCAACTTAACTTTAAGATGGGCTTTTAGATAGAGTTGGGTTGATACTTAAGGAAAATTGAATTTGCGTGTGATTGAGAAACCACTTTAAACAACTCGATTGTGCTAATCCTTAGGAGGGACTGGAGGGAGGATGGGAGGAAGAATCCGAGCCATTACAATCTGTATTTTAAGGTGCTGTGTCTACCCTGAGGCTGTGCAGAGTAGTAGGCACGGGCCTGGAGTCAGACACAAACCAGATTTGAGTCCTGGCTAGCTCGCTTATTGGCTGTGTGACCTAGGGTAGGTTACTTAACCTTTCTGTGACCAATTCCTTTACCTCTAAAATGAAGATAACAACTTCATAGGCTTGTTGTGATAATGAATATTAAGCACAGTCCCTGGCACAGGGAGAGAGGTCATTAAATATTAGCTATTTGACGAGTATCTAATTTAGTCATCTAGTTAATCCATTTAAGCCACGGAGCCAATGGTTTTGCTGTTGTTTGATGCAGGCCATTATTGACAAGTGCACAGGAAATGAGTGACCCAATCTAGCACAGAACCCGGCTGTGATTAATCCTCACCTAATGCTTCGTCCAAATGGGCCAGGTACCGACTGCTAAGGATGATGGGGAGGGAAGGGAGTGCTAGTGACATTAAACAATAAGTTACAATGTGCACAGAGCAAGCCCTCTGCGTGTGGGGCACTGGGGACATCTTCCACAAGACAGCCACGGACGCTGCGGACGAAGGCGCCCTGCTTCCGCAGCGGGGCATAGGAGGGGCTGGGTCCGCAGTGGACGCCCTTTTATTTACCTGGCGGGGTTGGTTCTGCACAGCCTGGGCCTGGCTGCTGATCGGAATAGTGATCAGCTTCTCCTGCCACCCTGTCTTCACGAGGACTCGGGACGCTAAGGGCCTACCCGGGAGGGGCCGCAGCTCTGCCGAGTGTTTGCTGAGTGTCGCAGGGACGCACAGCTTGTCTCCGCCGTCTGTCCTCATAGGCAGCAGCCGAAGAGAAAAAGGATTTTTCAACTTGGCTGACAGTTTCATCTCAAAAACAAAACAGAATAAACACTTGTTTCTGTTGGCCACAGTGGCTGGACATTGGTATTTTTAAACAATAACTCAAAATGATTTTCTGTGGAACCTCTTTTATTTTGTTTGTTTTAAAAGTCATCCGAGAAAATGCCTGCAATCCATTGATTTGTAATTCGGTTCCCCAGGACATTGTGGCCACAGCCCTTCACCCCACTTCAAGTCTTACATACACAAAGGGGGTTGTTTTGGAGGAGGCCCTGTGTGAGCGGACACCCGAGAAGGATCTAGGCTGGTCTAAGAATGGTTTTATCTTAATGTTCTTGACATTGGATCCAGCCATTCTTTTTTACTCAGTACATGTTTGTTATGTGCTCAGCTGGACAGACTGAGGCCTTGTCCTCAGGAGCTTCTGTTCAAGGAAGACTCTGGAAGCATCGTCCTGAGGATTAATCAGTTCTTCCTGCTGCCCCAGCCCTTCTGTCATGGAGCCCTCCCTGTTGGGCCTCTCCCCCCAGTAGGCTGTGGTAGGAGGGCAACCCAGGAAGAGAGGTGAGATGCCCAGGGAGGCGTTTGGAGACAAGGAGCCCCGGCTCAGTGAAGCTTGGACCTCCCTGGGGACTCCGGCCTGCACCCTACCTATCACCCAGCCCCTGGGAAGACAAGGATAATTACTTCAGGGACTTGTGGAGAGATTTCCATTCCCTAACTAAATTTATTCCATCAGAGTTTTTTCTTTGCCTAAGTCTAATTGGTGCAGTCATTATGTCAGAGCGAATGTTGTTATTTGAGTCAAAAGCAGTAAACTAGAAAAGACTTTCTGTATTACAGCTCTCCTCTCTGTCCCAAGGCTAAATCCTCAGAAGAGAGCCGACGAGGCCTGGTTGTGTACTGTCGCCACCAATCCAGACCTTCCAGGGCCCTCAGAGAGCAGATAGAAAACTGGCCTGTTGGGTTGTTTGGACCAAATAATCTTCAATGAGGCAGCAAATGTCTACAGAGATAGAAAAAACAGCTCTGCTCACACTCTTTTCCTTCCAGGACTGTTTTTCAGTCCTGCAGGATTCCTCATCATGCAGTCTGAGAAAGAAAGGAGGGAAGGAAGGAAGGAAGGAAGGAAGGAAGGAAGGAAGGAAGGAAGGAAGGAAGGAAGGAAGGAAGGAAGGAAGGAACAGGGTCCATGCTCATGTTGCTCGAAGCAAATTAAACAACAGCTCCACCTTTGGTGAGCTCGGGTCCTGGCTGCCTGTTGGGTGTTGGGTGACATGTACCAGGAATGGGAAAAAAAATACAAAAAAGAATTCATGTTTATCCTTTCACCCAGAGAGATGCATATCAGATTACAGAAAAGTCAGGATGTCTGTAGGTAAAATCACAGTGCAAAGTCCTATAAAGTCATCAAGGTAAATCCAATTTTGAAAGATTGCCATAAAATTGCATGTGTTCTCAGGGCCCTAATTCAGGATACATTCCTTAAACAGAGAACATCTTGCTTTAATTCCATTTGTTTTGGAGCCCATAATCTGTGGATATTTTCCTCTGTAAGATTATAAAAATGTAAGAATGATAAGTCAAAAAATTAGATAATTTTGTCAGATGCATAGATTTCCAAGTGGCAACCACATATAGGACTAAAGCATGGTTAAATGCAGTCTGTTGCATTTGATCTAATTACCATTTAATATTTGGGACTTTCTGCTTAGGGTGGCAGCTCCCTGGTATTTGTGCTTCTTTAAAATCTGTCAGTTAGTGCACAAATACCTCGGGTGACCCAGTGCTACCCTCAACGTGTAGGTGGTTTTTGGAAGGTTTCCTGGGAAGTGAGGGAGATACCACAGAAGGTCCATGTTCCTATTTGGGGTCGGAGGCACGTAACTCTGGCTTTGCTGTATTTTAATGTGCAGCTTCACACCTGAGAACCATTGTAAACTGTCCAGGTTTTACTTTGCAGAACTTTGAAAATGAGCTCTTGTATTCGTTTGCTAGGACTGCTATAAGGAGGTGCCACAGACTGGGGGCTTAGTAACTGAAACGTATTGTGCCCTGGTTCTGGAGGCTGGAAGTCTGAGGTCAAGGTGTCAGCAAGGTTGGTCCTTCAGAAGGCGGTGGGGCAAGGATCTGCTCCAGGCCTCCTTCTTTGGCTGGTAGATGGCCATCTTCATGTTTGCACGGCATTCTCCTCATGTCTGCATCTGTGCCCAAATTTTTCCTTTTCATAAGGCCCACCCTACTCCATCATGACCTCATTTTTACTACCTTTATCACAATGATCATATTTCCAAATAAGGTCATATTCTGGGGTGCTGGGGGTCAGGAGTTTAACGTGGAAAATTGAGGACATATGAAGAGTTCTGTCTATGCTACATGACTTCAGAGACTGAGGAGGCCCCTCTCCAGCTCCTCTCCTTCTCCCTGCCCCCTTCCTGTTTCTTCCCAAGCCTTTCCCACAGGCGTCTGGACACCCTTAGAGATTTGTCCCTTTTCTTCTTGAAGATGACTTGATCTTCAAGGATCTCACCCAGACTGCAGCCGTGCCCAAGAGAGAGAGCAATAAACTGTAGTCAGTCAACTCTTTAGCATAGTAGCTCTCAACCTGGGTGCCACAAATCTTCACTGACAAATTCTGGTCAATATGTGAATTTTTATAAAACCATAACCATTCTATCACCTGACCATCTCTCAGAAGGGATGCTGGATTGGTGGGCCCGGGAGTTGTGGGAGAGCTGGCACGACTTACATATAGCAATGAATGAGAAGAGGCAGGGTCAGGCTGGCACACTTGGCCTTCTGAGTGTGTGATGGCAGCAGTCGGAGCTTGGAGTGTGAATGGCCCCACTCACACAGGGACACAGGGCTGAGCCTGAATGATCCCAGACATTATTAGGTACTGAGAGGCAGTGCCACACTGCAGGAGCAATCATTTTGCAATTATTGCTGAGGTGTCAAACTGATTTGGGAATATCTATTAAGAGTGACCTTCTAATGTATTTGGAAGGGCATCACAAACAGATAGCTGAAGAAAGCCTGTTTTTGGCAGGCCCAGTTTTCCAACTGGATGGCTCATAAGTGTACAAGGAATGGCCGATACCCCTGGGAAAAGCCAAAGGCAGCAATATCAGAGAGAGAAGGCCCAGGCAGAATCCGGACCTAGTCTCTGGCTGGCTGACTTTGGACAAGTCATCCAACCTTTCTGACCAACCACAATCCTCTTCATCTTTTCAATGGCCATCGTAATGCCTGCCTCCCGTGGAGTCGTTATGAGGAGCAGGAAGGCACAGGGGGCCCACAGTGTGTGTTATAATGGCTTTAATGTCCTTGAATACCTGCATCTTTCTCCCTGGGCCCAGACCTAGCTGGCAGTAAAGGCATAAGCTCTGCAAGACTGTCCCAAGTTCACTCAATAACCACGAACTTATCTTTGCCACAAAAGCTGCTCTAACATTGAGTGTGGGCCTGGGGCCCTGCGCCCCAGGCTCCTGGCCTGCTGTTGAGGTCTGCACATGCAGTCAGCACTGCACAGCTTCCTGAGCAGCAGGGAGGCTGTGGGCAGGAAGGGGAAATGAGAGTGGCCGAGGCTGTGCACACCTGGGCTGGATCAATGGCCACGTTGTGGAGCAGGCCCTCGGGGCGGCCTGAATGCTGGGCTCTGCAACTACGCGTCAGTCATCACCTCTGAGGACCTGGGTCTGCTTTTCAAACTTCTGCTAGTGTGCGCTGCACCTCCAGTAACTCATCTTTAACCGCCCTCTCTCCTCACTGACCCGGTTCCCTTCACCATCCACAGTCATCTTTTCTTCTTCCTGACACATTGCCTCTCTCTCTCTTTCTAATTTCCTTCAGTCAAGCATAGCTGGGGAAGCAGAAGACCCGGGATGAATGAGAGAAAGTACTAGAGTGGGAAAGGCCACCTGAGGTTTCTGGAAAAGTCTGTGTGGAGCTCTCACTCAGAGGAGGTCTGCCAGCTCTCTCTGCAGTGGTCCTCGCAGAGGGCAGCATGAGCCTGCGTTGCTAGGAGAATCACTTCCCCACTCCACTTACCTGTGTGCTGATCCCATCCCAGCCAGACTTTGAAGAGGACACCATGCCCAACTGCAGTTGCAGGTAAGAAAAACAACACTTCAGGAGACTTAAAATTACTTGTTCAAGGACTTAAAATTACTTGTTCAAAGACTCGTTCAAAGACTTGTACAATCAATGGCAGCTCTTGCTGTGGGGAGCTAAGTAAGCCTTGCCACATGGGCTTTACATTCTTCCCTTGTCTACTCACACTGGAAATTTGTGTCACAGAGCCTTCATGAAGTATCACTTCCTATCACGCATATTTACAAATGTCATGAATAACTCCTGCAAATATTTCTCGAATGGAAATGTGTTTGAGAATTATGCTAAAATGTGCCCTACCTTTCTGTTTAATTAAATGATGCAAAGTTGCATAACATTCCAAATTTTACTAGAATGTATGCAATCTCACTTCTGGAGCACACTGCCAAGAACCGATGCGTCATTCTCCATCTCGTCTTTTACGTGAACATTAACTCTGTTATTTTTGCTATTGATTCATTTGGATATGCCCTTATACTGTCCGTGCTGCTCTGAGCTGGCGTTGTGCACTTTCCATCTCAGTAAAAGAGGTCTAATTCATTCTTAAGACATGCATAGTATCCCATTGTGTGGATGTCCCAACATTTATTTAATCTCTTTCAGAGTTCATTTGGGCTGCTTCCATGGTTTTAATACTTTTACGTTTTCAAACAAAGCCACAAGGAACATTTTTGAGGCTTTGAGCATTCATAAAAGGGTTTTTGAAAGCTTAAATCTTAAAAGTAGAAATATTGGGTCAAAAGTTATGAATTTGAAGCATTTCAGTAGGTTTTGCTAAGTTGCAAGCCAAAAAGGTACTCTGATTTACACTCGCACCAACAACCAACCATTTATTTCCTACACCCTTATCAATGCTAGTCCTCACCAGCTCATTCCCAGCTTTGCCAATCTGATAAATGAAACAGTATGTTATTGTATTTTAATTTGCATATTTTGATGATGTCCTTAGGAAAGCTGGGGCAGTGGCTTCCCAGGTCTGGATTAGTTTTATCCAGGCTAGTTTCTGCTTCTCAACTCTTTCTTGACCCATTAAAAATATATATGCTTTTTAGTAAATGCCTTAGCAAAGCCTAACTGGAAAGGCAAATCAGATTCCAATTCACACCCTATAGTTCAGAGCAGAGAAAAAGTGACTGTAGACTAGAGGTATCACCATATGCTTCCCTTAGCCCAGCTAAGTCGGTAAATCACCTTCAAATCGTGACGGTAAAGAGTAGCTCAGTGGATTGAGTGCAGGCTGTAAACCAAAGTTGTCAGTTCGATTCCCAATCAGGGCACATGCCTGGGTTGCAGGCCAGGTCCCCAGTAGGGGGCGCATGTGAGAGGCAACCACACGTTGATGTTCTTCCCCTCTCTTTCTCCCCACCTTCCCCTCTCTCTAAAAATAAATAAATAATTAATTAATTTAAAAAAAAAAGACTGATAGTAAAGGGGACAAGAGCACGTATGGATGGTTCTATTTTGTAGGGTTGTGTCTTTTCTCCAGCCAGTCAGGCAACTGTCTTGACAAGCATTCGTGGAATCCCCTTCAGATCAAACTTGGGGACAGGGGCATAGCCATGGAGCCTCAGACCTGCTAGCCTGCCACCTCCTTCAGCTTCCTGGCCCACCCTCACCTATGACCTGTTTCTCAACTTAGCACAGGACGCGCACTGGCTGATTGTTTTCTTTGTTGGATGTGGGTCTCACCTTCCCAATAAAATTGTAAAATTCTTGAGGGCAGAGACCAGATCTTATTCTCATTCGGTGCCCAACCAGCCACAATAAACCTCACCCATGGGAGTCCAGGCGCCGACGGTGAGGACAGGAAATTGTGCGGCGGATGAGCTCTGACTCCACCCTGGACCCGAAAGGCCCTGCTGTGCACCAGGGTCCCCTCTGTCCAGATTTCCAACAGCTTGACCTGTTCTCCCTCCCACTGGCTCCAATTTCACCTTGTCTAATGAGGCCTGGAAATGAGCCAGTCCGGAGCTGGCAAGAAAGCTGACTTGTCCAGGTGGCCGTAAGACCACCCCCAAAGCCAGCTTGGACCTCTGCCCCAAAGTGAAACTTCTCATAAAACATGTTCTATGTTTCTTCTCTCAGACACATACTCCTGAAATTAACATGTCATCGCCCTCGCCAGGGCCTGTGCCTGCAGGAAGGCCAACTATGTATACTCATGTACCCAGCAACTACACCTGATTTTTTTAAAGCTCATATCTGTAGCACTACATACATTTCTTTAATTTCAGGAGATTCATTTTTGAGTACCAGGTTGCTTTCACAGTGCTTGGCCTAAACATAATTAAGGCTCCTTTAGCTAAGATTTACACTTGAAAAGTGTGAATAACATAACTCATTCAATCCCACTTATAAAAAGAGGAAACATGCAAAGCTCATTAGTGTTTCTCAGGCATTCTTTCAGGAACTAACCGCCAGATTTTATACCCCATTAGAACCTTTCCAGCTCTTTAGGAGCCATTCTTAAAATCAGGATTTTATTAACGCTTTTGAATACATTTGCTCTGTGACACCTCTCTGAAAGGAAAAACTCTTTTCCTTAAATTTTCATACCTACAGAAGGATATTGCGGACTGTAATATGAATAAAAACTTGTTAAGGGTTGTAATGGGCTAGGAGAGACCGTGTTGCAAAGGGCCCGAAGTTCCGATGGGGGTGAGGGAATGAGAGAGTCAGACCTCCTGGGCTAATTCAGCCTGGGGAAGGCAGACCCTGCTGAGCGGCTCAAACAGTGTAACACTCGTGTCAATTCTCTCCATCACAAAGCTTTTAAGCCTTTAAAAGTTGGTAAGAATTTTCATGCAGTTCTATGTATATTTTTAGATTTCTTTTGACCAATGGATTACTTGGAACTATTTGTTTAATTTTCAACTGTTTAGAGATTTTCCTGTTTCCTTTATCTTTTGGGGTTCTAATTTGATTCCATAATGGTTGGAGAACATAATCTGTGTGATTTCAAGGCCTTTACATTTTTTGATATTTGTGTTATGGCCCAGAGTATGGTAGGTCTTGGTGAATGTTTCATGAGCACTTGGGAAGAAACAGTGTATTCCATTTTGGGGTGGAGTATTCTGTGTCTGCTATATTGGGTTGGTTGACTGCCTTATTAGATCTTCTCTATCCTTGCTGATTTTTTCCCCCTAGAAACTCTGTTGGTTGCAGAAAAGAGGGTGTTAAAGTCTCCAACTACAACCATGGATTTGTCTAGTTTTTCTTTCAGATATATTAGTTTTGCTTCATGCTTTTGAGACTCTGTTTTATTTGGTATATACATATTTAGGATCATTATTTTTTCCTTGTACATCGATTAATCCTTTTACTACTATGTATGAGGAGGGACCCTCAAAAATCCAGAATTATCTTCTGGAAGGCAGGCCCGTTGTAGTACAGGCTTCCCCGACTAGGTGAGTGTTCTAGGAACCCATGCATATCAGTGTACCAGCTGGCTCCATGGATACAGGTCATTTCCCATTTGCCCAAACCCACCAAATGTACACCACGAGTCAGCCTAAGGTGAGCCATGGACTCTGGGTGATGACATGTCAGTGTAAGTCTGTGGACTGGAAAAAATGTGCCTCTCTGGAGGGGGGTATGCAAATAATGGGGGGGGGGCACTGTGCATGTGTAGGGGACAGAGGGCTGTACTTTCTGCTCAATATTGTTATAACCCAAAACTGCTCTGAGAAAAAAGTCTGTTGAAAAATAAAACCTCAACAGTGAAAGAAAAAAAAAAACAGAAAGAATCAGAAAATGGGTAAAAGACATGAACAGATATTTCAGTGAAAGGTATACAGATGGTGAATAAGCACATTAAAAATGTTCAACATCACTGACCTTCAGGAAAAATGCAAATTAAAACTACTAAAAACATATCACAATGGTTAAAATAAAAAATAGTGACAATACCAAATGTTGGTAAGGATGTGAAGAAACTAGGTCCCCATACATTGCTGGTGGGAATGTAAAATGGTTCAGCCATTCTAAACAATAGTTAGGCAGTTTCTTATAAAACTAAACATGCAATCACCATATGCTTCAGAAATCACACTCTTTGGCATCTATCCCAGAGAAATGAAAACTTAAGTCCATAGAAAAAACTTTACGTGGGTGTTTTAGCAGCTTTATTTGTAATAGACAAAAACTGGAAAGAACCCAGATGTCCTTCAGTGGGTGAACAATGAAAGAAACTGTGGTGTGTCCAAACCATAGCACTTTCAACCGGTGCTCTGCAAGGATTTTTAAAACATGCAGTGCCTGACTATTTAGTTGGGTCACTGACGTCTTTTCCCTTAGATTGTCAAATAAAAAAATGGCCAAGCCAACACGTCCAGTGTGAATGAGTCAAAATTATACCTATTTTTTGTCAGATCAGCAAAAAAATGTATTTTTTTTGGTGTGCTACAACATTTTAGTGATTAGTTTATGTGTGTCATGAGATGAAAAACGTTGAAAATTGTTGCCATAGACTGATATTCAACAATAAATTTGAACCAAATATTGATACATGCAAGCACTTGGATGAATCCTTTTGAAGGATCTACAAGGAATTGTGTTCAGTGATGAAAAAGCCAATCCCAATAGTTTACACAGTACATTATTCCATTTATATAATTTTGTTGGAATGAAAAATAAAGAAAAGGAAAACATTAGTAGTTGCTAGAGGTCAGGAGCAGGTGGGTCAGGAGAAAGAAGTAGATATGTCTCTAAAGGGTCGGCGGAGGTTCTTATGATGAGGGAACACTGTATCTCGACTGTGGGGGTAGAAGCAGGAACCTACAAATATATTAAAATTGCATAGAACTCAACACACACACACACACACACACGAGTACCAGTAAAGCTGAAGCCATCTGAGCAAGCCCAGTGGATTGCATCACTATCAACGTCCTGGTGTGGAGTTGCACTGCAGAACTGCAAAATGTTACTGCTGGGGGACACTTGGTGACGGTGTCTCTGTGACATTCTGAATATGAATCTACAACTACCTCAAAAAAATTTAATTGCTTTAAAAAAACATTAATGAGTCATTCATGTTTTTGGATGGGCCGAAGCTGGACTCTGCGTGTGCAACAGAAGAAAGCTTCAGCTTAGTATCTATGACTTTGGGGCTCCACACGGAACTGGCACCTCCACTGCTCCCTTCCGCTCTCCCTGGTCTCTGAGTGGTGGCTGAGAAGAACACTGGGTGGAGGGGCCGTCTCCGTTGTCACGACTCCTCTTCCGTGTACCACCGATTTGTAACTGAAAAGGACTCAGTCAAAGCATTATCTGAAGAGAAGCATAATTTAAACCTCTGGAGACAGAAATAGTAGACACCGAGTCAGTAATCCTGTGCAGAATCGGAATCTCCAGGTCCCTGAAGGAACGTTGTGGACGGCTCTCACTCCTTATGGGGATGACCTGGAGCCTTCCTCAAGGCTGATTTTTTAAACATTTAGTATCATATTATGTTACAAACATTTCTCCATGTTAATGAAATCATTAATAACTGTAATTTTAGTGGTTTTATCATGTTCAATGGAGTACAGATCATCGTGTTCCTAACCATGGGACATGTAGATTATCTGCATATATGTGTGTGTGTATGTGTGTAAACATATATCTCCTTGGGATTCGTTATGTTCTTATGTGATACTCCTAGCAGAATTGCCAGATGAAAAAGAATGAACATCTTGATGTAATATGATGCATTTTTGTCCAAATTTTTTCCAAAGGTGTTGTATAAATTTACATCCCCTAGAGGGAAAGTTCACCACCGGAAAGGCTTTCCGGAATCTGGCAGTGTACGCTTAAAGAGAAACATGTGCTAATTTAGTAACGGGAAAATAGTGTCCCGTAGTTCTTGTAAATTGCTTTTCCTTGGTTGCTAGGTGGGTAATACTTTTCCCCTGTGTGTCTGTTAACAATTTGAAGTCCTTTTTGAAAATTGTTCGTGTCCTTTGAGTAATACCTATGAGTGATTTCATCAATTTTATTGACTGTGTAAAATTCCATTGAGAAGTGAAATTATAATTTACTTAATCATTTGTTTGCCATTGCACACAAGTTGTTTATGAATTCTACTATTATAAATTAATTTTTTTCATACAGAAGATGTTAAAAGGGTGGTTATGCCTCAGTCACTATTTGTATAGCAGTGAACTGATCAAACAAAAGGATTTGCTTTCATGGGGCTTACACTCCCCTGTAAGTAGGGGAGACAGACTCTAAACAAATAAGCTTATGATATGTCAGCAAGCCAAAGTGCTAGGAAGAAAAACAAACAGGTTAAGGAGAGGACAAGAGGGTGGGTAGGTAGAGCCTGTGCTATTTTACAGAGTGTTCTGAGAAGGTCTGATCAATAAAAGTCCAGGAAGAAGTAGGGAGTGAGCTAGGCAGATATCTGGTAGAAAGTGTTCCTGGCAGAGAATATACGGCAAATACAAAGGCCTTGAGGCATGCATTTGAGAAAGGATGAGGGGGCCAGCATGGCTGGTAGGCAGTAGGTTAGGAGGAGATGAGAGGAGATGAGGTCATAGAGAAACCAGCAACCAGATTTTACTGTAAGTGAGATGGAAAGCCATTGCTAGGCTTGGGGTATAGAGGTAGAATGATATAGATGGTATGATTTCTACTTTTTTAAATGCCCACTCTAGATACTGTATGGCTAATAGATTATAGAGGGTCACAAGGGGAAACAGGGAGAGACCAGTTGGGCCATTGCTATATTTCTGGTAAGGTTATGGTGGAGGTGGTGAAAAAAAATGGTTGGATTTTAGACTAGTCTGAGCAATCGGATGATGAATTGATTGTGGCATGTAGAAGAAAGAGAGAAATCATGGATGGTGCAAAGAGTTTTTGGTTCAAAGTACTATTCATTTAGAAGGGGAAACTGTGCATTTGCTCCAGTTTCATTTGGATATAGCAAGTTTGAGATACTACTTAATCTCGAGGCAGATGTCATGTTGGCAGTTGGCTACGAGTCTGCCACTCTTGGAAGAGACCTGGGCTGGGGGTATACACTCAGCGGTCATGAGCAACGAGAAGCAGTGATGCCTCTTGGGGAGTGGGTATAGAGACAGGAGTAGAGATCAGAGACACAAGCTCTGGGCACTCCAGGTTGGATTGCAGTCTGCGAAGGCATGATGAGGTAATAGGAGAGAGGAGAGAAGGTGGTATCCTAGAAAGCAGGTACATAAAGTGTTTCAAGGAAGAGATGGTGAGTAAGATGAGGGCTGAGAACTGAGAGCTAGGTTTAGCACAGAGGTATCAACAAGGACCTTCACAAGAGCTGTCAGTGGAGGTATGAGAATGAAAATGGGGTTTAGCAAGAACTGAGAAGAGTGGCAGGGAAGTGGAGACAGACTAGAGACTGCCCCTTTGAAGAGTCTTGCTATAAAGAAGGAAAAGGCTAAGGCTTTCAGGGCATGAGCTAAAGACTTCTCTTTCTTTTTTTTAAAGTTGGCAGATACTTCAGTGTATTTGCATGTTCATGTAAAGAGGGAGAAATTATGATTTGTTAAAAAGAGGGGATAATAGCTGATGTGAAGTCCTTGAACAGGCAAGAGGAGAGCGGATCCAATGGTCAAGTGGAGGTACAGGCTAAGGTAGAGACATTTTGTTATGGACTTCATGTTTCTGTCCCCTCAAAATTCATGTATTGAAATCCTAACTTCCAAAGGGATGGCATTAGGAGGTGGGGCTTTAGGTTAGAAAAGGTCATCAGGGCAGAGCCCCCCATGATTTAGACTAGTGTCCTTACAAGAAAAAGAATAGAGCTCATTCTCCCTGCCATTTAAAAAGTGAGAAGAGCCCTCACCAGAACCATGCTGGTGGTACCTTGATCTTGGATTTCTCAGCCTCCAGACCTGTGAGAAACACATATTTGTTGTTTGAGCCACCTAGTCTGTGATATTCTGTTATAACAGCCTGAACCAACTAAGACACACAGTCAGTTCATCCATGGCGACAGGAGTGAAGGCAAAGTACCTAGGTCCAGACTTAGGTGAGTTAGCAGGTTTGTTGTGGAAAATTGTAGAAGTTCTTTTCTGATAGCTTCTATCTTTTTAATGGAATAAGAATCAAGCTCATCAGCTGAGAGGGTGGTCAGAGAAGAGAGGTGAGAATAGCTGTCAGGAGAGTGGGAGAGTGAGTGAACCACAGCAGGGCAGGACTGCCGGTAGCACTGACTGCCAGTAGCACTGAGGTACCACTTGAAGTAAGTGGTCAGGACTTTAAGTCAGGTGAGTCTGCTGACTCTGTGCTTTTCTTCAGCCCTATTCAGGGGCTCAGCTGCTGGTATAAAAAAGTTGGATTTCATGGTGACTGGGGTTTTGCCAGGCAAGGATAGTGCGGGGAGAGAGAGCCAGAGAGTCTAGGATGCAAGCAAAGGAATGATGGATCCTACTGGAATTTAAGGTTGAGAAAGAAGAAGACAAAATGTTAAGGGATCTTTTGTGATCTTCTTCATGAACATAGCTTCTCCCGTATTTAGGCCCAAGTGACAGCAATGCCCTTTCAGAGGCTTAAACGGAAAGCTAGGAAAGTTTAAGAAGGGAGATAATTTGGAAAATTACCTTAACAGTTAATGTCTAGGTAACTTATTTAACTAGATTCAGGAAAAGCTAAACTTTGCTAAGATAGTTCCCAGAGATAATGTCTTTTAAAAGAAATGTGGTAATATTCTGGGCATTGAATTTTATGTTTTTACTTGGGAAAAAGAAAAGAAAATTTTCCTTGAAGATGCCTAACCAACACGATGGCCTTGGCTTTACTCAGCTGGCTGTATGGATCCAGGAGAAACTGTCACAGGACTAAGCAGGTCTTTAGGCTCGACTTGTGGCTGCTTGAGCCTCAGGCAGCACAAAAGATGTCCTTACTGAACCCCAACCCCTTCAGTGAACAAATAGCAAAACCTGTGCTTCTGTGTAACTGGCAGTCTAGAGAGGAGAAAGACATAACAGAATTGGTAAGTAAAATGCACAGAAATAAAAAGGATAGAGATTTTAGTGGTGGGAACAGATTAAATTTCATTTTTTAAATCTTTATTTAAGGGCATTTTTATTTGCTTTTTTAAAGAGAGAGAGGAAGGGAGAGAGAGAAACATCGGTGTGAGAGAAGCAGCGATCACTTGCCTCTGTATGCATGCAGACTGGGGATCCACACCAGGACCAGGGATCCTATGCATCCAGACTGGGGGTCACATTCACAGGTGTCCAGACTGGGGATGAACCTGCAACCTAGGTGTGTGCCCTGACTGGGAGTAGAACCCACAGCCTTTCCATTATGGGATGATGTTCCAACCACTGAGGCACACCGTCCAGAACTGAAGATTAAATTTTAAATAGAGTAATCAAGGACAGCCTCACTTTAATGTGATATTCTTGTAAGTATCTGGAGGCAGTAAGAGGTGAAACTGTGACTATCTGGAAGAACACTCTTCCAGGTAGAGGGAAAAGGAAATGCACTGGTGTGTTTAAGGAGACCACTGAAACAGAAGCAGGTAGAGAGGTGGAAAGAGATGAGGGCAGAAAGATGGCAGACAGGGGAAAGTCACATGGGGAGAGCCCTCATGGATCACCATAGAACTTGTTTTTATTCTGAGTGAGACAAGAAGCCACTGGACAATTCTTAGTTGAGGAATGACACAATCTGACTTATGTTTGGACACAAACATTCTGGCTCCTGTGAGGAAGATGGAGTGTGGGGCAAGGGCAGAAGCAGGAAGAGCAGCAGGAGGCTCCTGGAGTCACCAGACAAGAGGTGCTGGTGTCTTGGACCAGGAGGAAGCTTTGATAGCCATTCATTCGTCTGGTGCAGCTCTCATTCTACCTTAGCAGACCCAGGGAGGAAGAGACCTACATATCTCAGAGACAAGGGGAGTCTAATTAAGAGGGAGCAGTTTGAAAAGCTCTCCTTTTAGGAGTAAACTTGGAGAACAAGTTAAACATTGGGGCCTCTGGTTTCCATGAAGGAAGGAAGTCAATAAGTAGTCCAAGAATGAATGAGAACTTGGTTGGATTCCTTGAGTTTTGCAACATCTCCATACTTATTAGCATGGCACCCTCATCCTATTTCCATATAATGATCAGCAATAACAATGAAAATGTCTCTCTCAGAGATAGAGTGGAAAATGTCTCCCAGGTGGGAGTGGAAAATAAATCACAAGAAACTGAGCCCATGGTGCCAACTCTGAAAAGCTCTGGTCCTACGGGGTGAAGAGAGGTTGTTGTTGATGATGACTCTCTAGAGGCCTCTAAGCCATTCAAGAGGAGTAGAAAACAAGAACATATCTGTATGGTTTTCCCAGGGGGGCTCGCCACCACTAAGAAGCCTTCTCCAGCTTTAGAGAAGAGCTATAGGCATCTCATTAACACCTGCCACGTTCTGTGTTGGACTGAAAAATGATGGCATTTAATTTCATCACACTTCTGCTCATTTATAAGTCTATATTTTGGATCGAATAGTTCAGGGAGTTAAATCTACTCAAGAAAAATTTCTAAGTGCTGTGACCACACAGCATTAAAGGACTCAACTGCAAGTGTCAGTCCAGTGAGGTCTCTGAGACTGTCCACTCTTAATGGTGACATGATTCTTTTAAGAGCTTCCCAACTGACAACAATGAGAAACTCTGAATAACAAGTAAAGAGATTGAATTAGCAATAATAATAAAAAAAACTACTCACTGAGAAAAGGTCAGACCCAAATGCCCTCACTGGTGAATTGTACTAAACATTTGGAGAATTAATGTGATTCTTTACAAACTGTTCCAAAAAGCAGGAAAAGAAGCAGAAACGAATTCACTTCCTAATTCATTCTTTGAGAGCAGTGTAATCCTAACACCAAACCAAAGACATCACAAGTGAAGACAACAATAGGCTAATATCTCTTATGAGTACAAATGTGAAAAATACAAAATGAAATAATAGCAAATTAAATCCAGCAACATGTAAAAAGGATTATACACCGTGGCCAATTGGTCCTTATCCTAGCAATGCAATGTTGATTTATCATCCAAAAGTTGATCGATGTAATACACCATATTAGTAAAGTAAAGAACAAATCTACATGTTCACATCAGTAGAGGTGTGGAATATCTTCGATAAAATTCAACCATCTTTTATTATAAAAATACTCAGCAAACTGGAGTTAGAAGGGAACTTCCTCAACCCGATACATGGCATCCAGGAGAAACACCCAGCTACATCATACTGAATGGTGAATGACTGCGTGCTTTTCTCTGAAGATCAGGAGCAAGACGAGGATGTCCTCTCATCACTTCTATTTGAATTGTCCTGGAGGTTCTAGCTGGGGCAATTAAGGAAGAGAAAGATATAAAAAGTATCAGATTGCAAAGGAAGAAGTAAAACATGTTTGTTCACAGATGATATGATCTTGTAGTATGTAGAAAACCCTAAAAAATCCACTTAAAATACCATTATAGCTAATACATGAGTTCAGCCAAGTGGCAGGATAAATATATATATATTTCTATACACATGCTATACACATGCAATGGACAGCCAGAAAATATAATAAAGAAAACAGTTCCATTTAGAATAACATCAAAAACAAGAGCCTTCAACTGTTTTCTGTGGGTCTAGGTGTTAACATCCAAGACCACAGCTGCAAGTGGCCCCATGAAGGTGGTTATTCCCAGCTGGCATGGGGTGGGACATGTTCACAGATTGGTGAAGTTATCCTGGGTCCCATGCAAAACCACTTCATTCAGATCACTCCCCTGCTGCCATCAGTAGGAGTATGCTTAAATATCTACAGCCAGGCAGCTGCCTGTTAATAAAACTTGGGGGACCCAGTGTGCCTCCATGTCCCTAAATTAGTCCCTCAGTTCCTCACTCAGAGAAGTTTAGCAGTTCAGATCAAGTTTTGGTTCCTGTAACCAAGAAAGTGTCCCTGCAAGAGACACTTACATTTTCGCACAATTGAATTTATAATCCATTTCATGCCATACATGGTGATAAAAATGAAAAGAGATTGGGTAACTCTGAGGACCAGAAGATAAACTGGGAAGCAAAGTGTGATGAGAATGAACTTTCCTTGGTTCTCAGTGTTGACTTCAACCCCTCTGCTCATGAATCAGAAATATAGAAGAATCTATAGCCTTGGATAAGGCTGTATGGCTGATAAAGCACACACATGATCTGATTTTGTCTTTATAAATAACTCAACAAAGTAAGCATGAAGGTGAGTCTCATCTTCAGGGGAAGAAACTATAGATAATGACTACCCCAGGCCACCCTGCCCTCCACCAGTCGAGCTGGGACTTAAGCCTAAGTTTCCAATCCCCAAGTCATGTGCTCTGCCAATTACACTAATGTGGAAGGAGCCTATGCTGTTGGCTTTTTTCCAGACGGAGATTTTAGTCACAGCTAGTATCCTTTGTTATGATATAATCATTCTTTAAAAAATAACATTAAAGGAGTTTCTTAGATCAACTGGAAAATGAAGGGAAGAATGGCAAGCACTCCTTTTATAAATTCATCACCAGAATGCCTGAGCTCACTTTCTCCCCCAAAGGCCACATCCCACAGAGGATGTATAAAATTGCTGTGCCATCAGCCAGTGCTTGAGAATTTGCTGTTTTAATTCAGGTCCTTGAGGCAGCAGCCACATTCTAACAAATGAATTGAGGCATATTTCAGAACTGGCCCTTGCTAGGTGGGCCTTTGATTGAATTACTATAAATCCTGAGAGAAATGCTAATTATAACAGCATCTGAGCTGTTCAGAGTCAACTGGAATCTGCCTTACCCAGGAGTACCTGTGTTGGTGGCCTGAAAGTGGGTCAGGGATTTTTTTAAAAGATAAACATTCTTATATTTCCATATTTAACACTATGTAGGTCATTGTCTACCTAAGGGCTCAGTTGATATTGAAGCTGCAAGAATCAGAATTGTGGCTGAGCAAGTGGCTGCATTTGATTTGGGGGTAGGTGCAGGATGAGAGAAAAAACAGAGGGAAGAGCATGCTAGTCTCAAGTCCTCCTCCTGATAAGCAGCAGCCTAGGAGGCACTTACAAGGACAGCACAGGGCCCCCAAGTTAGGGGGACCCTGTCAACCTTTCCTAGGCACACACAAACTGCATTTCCATATCAGGGGACTTGGTCTTCTCCATTTTCTCCTTTTCCTGGCAAGGGGGGCCTCTTGGGGCCAGGAGTAGGCTCTCACTAGACTAGAGAGGTGGGCATGAATTTGGGGATGGTGAGCACTATGATAAATTGTGCTCACTTAGCAATGCTATTTGGAATCTCTATACCTCTGTGCCTTAGAGGGCGAGGTGAAACCTGGGCTCTTCCACCCTAGTGAGGACTCTGTTAATGAGGACAGTATATGGAGTTGAAGTATGTCACCTCCGTGCTTGCTAATTTGTTCCGTGGTCTCAGGATTTCCCGTCTGCCTCTATTAAAACTTTCAAGTGAGAGATAACCTTTTCTGGAAAACAAAAGGATGTGTTTTGCATCTGGATATTTTTTAAACATACTTTTGAGAGAGTCAGACTTCCAAGAAGTGGAAGCAACCTTGGCCATGTGACATCATTTCCCTGGGTATCAATTTATTCAGCTCAGGCTGGTTGATCTAATACCCGGAGGTTCCCTGAAGACCCTTTCTGCTCAGGAAAGTCTGGAGTGTGAAGGTGTCAGAGGGAGGATACCAAGACCTTACACTGAGGCTGTAAGTTCGATCACAGTGAGAGCTCTGCATCCAAGTGGGCTGTGTGCTGTCTGACATTCTGAGGGCCAGAGAGGGGTTTTCTAATGCCAATTCCAAAATTGCACCTGCTTTCCCCTTCCCAGATGGGACCCAGGACACTATTTTCAAAGTGAATACTTCTGTTGCTGGTGAGCAGTGGGTCAGAGGGACCTGAGTTTGTTATCAGGCTCCACCAGAGACAGCACAGGAACATCAGGAAAATTACTTAATTCCTCTGAGCATCGCTAAATCTCTTTATTGGTAAAATGAGAATAATGATTTTGTAGATTCTACTTCATAGGTTTGTTACAAAGGCAAAATACATGGGAATTTTCTAAACACAGGGCCTGACGTATAAAATGCCTGCCAGCAATGGTAGTCACAGCAGCCACCTGAGAGAGAGGGGCCACAGGACTGCGTCTGCACATCTTGGCTTTGAAGCTACACAAAAGTCGCCACCTTCAAATAGGTGCATAACTGCTTTATGGGGGGAGTTATCAAAGCCCTCGTGAGTGCCTCCAGAGGCATAGTACAACCACAGGCAAGGGCTATACATTTCTTTGGCTGAATGTTCAGCTTATGGAAAGGTTCCAGCAAGTCCTGGAAGGGGATGAGAGCTGGTAGTCACGAGTCAGGGTGGACACTGTGAGGGGTCCCCCAGACTCCCTCAGGAATGAAGGACTGACTTCCCCACATGTTCCAGTGCTCCTGGAAGACAACCCTTGGCTGCTGCCCTCTTCAGGGATAACTACTTAGTGCAGGGGTACAGGGCCCAGCTCTGTCCACCCACCTGCCTTAGGACACCTTGGAGGTGCCATCTCTGCTCCTGGGCATTCTGTGGGCTCAGCCAAGGCTTTCTCCAAGATTGTGTTGTAGCCCAGCTTCTCACCCTGTCCAGCCCTGCTCCATCCCCTCCCCTCCCCTCAAGAGGAGCTGATCCTAGGAGGACCCTTGATGGTGAGGGTGCAATGGGAGAACAGACAAAAAGCAGGAAAACCTAATATCTTGGGGATTCCCTCAAAACCCTCCTCTTCCAAAGGTTGGATTAAACAATCCTTGATGTGTCTTGAGTCTGTGCTCTAAGTCTGCATTTCCTCAAGCATGGTCCACAGCCCAAGGGGTCTGTAATACTTGATGATCTGGCAGTTTCCTGAGCCCCACCTTGGCCCACACCCACTGAACCAGACCCACTGAACTGCATTTTTAACAGGCTCCTGTGTCATCCTTCCAACCACGGAGGGAGGACAGCTGCCTTACAAGGTGGACCTTGTGCTTTTTGTTCCAGCAGCAGGTGCAACAAGGAAGAAAGTTTCAAGGCATCTGAGGCCAGTGTGGGATTTAGCTGATGCTTTTTGGGGTATAAAGGAAAAGGGCAGGGACCAGCCTGGAGAGAAATCCTTCTTAGATGCAACCCTCCTTTGAGAGAATGTCAGCACCCACTAGCTGACTCTTCTTGGCCCAGCATGCTGTCTTCACACCATCAGAATGAAATGACCTCTGGGTTTGAATGGTTTCGCTGTTCATATTTCATACTAGGCCTTTTACTACACATACATTTTTTAAAACAGGTAATTTACATAAGCATGGAGGTCAGAGATCATTTGCAACTTTTCAAGGCAATTATTGAAGGATGTTGATTCCCACCCCAAAATGGAAATACCTCCAATCAACCACTAAATATTTATAGGTCACATTATTAATTTATTTCAGCAGGAACTCAGGAAAGCACCCAAATTTTGTAGCTGAGCTAGTCATTCAGCTCTAAGCCTGGCCACAGAAAGTGAGTATGAATCATTTCAGGAACTTGTGCAGTGAAAATTCAGACCTCAGGTTTACAGTTCCCTTACCCACGCTTAAGTTGGCCTCCAGCCTTGCACCAAAACACTTTCTCTCTGATGAGACCTTGCTTCTGTGAAACCACAGTCAGGGCAGCACACTCAGAGTCACAGACCAGCTCCAGCACAGGGTGGCCCTGTGACCTCAGGCCAACTGTTTGCTCCACATCCCTGAGCCTCACCTCCCTGACCTGTAAAATGGGGCCAATAAGCTCCTTCCCTGGCCAATTTCGTATGGGAATCCTAGCATTGAAGCTCCTAGCCCAGAAAGGGCTGAACAAGTAGTTGTTATTCTATCTTCCAGTGGAATTAACCAGACCTGGGTGTACAGTAAGCTGTTAGCTACACCCTTCTGCTCACAATTTTAGGCACCTTTGAGTGCCCAGAGCCAGGGCACTTAAATTTGGAAGAAAAGAACCAGCTCTATTGTGTTCCCACTGATCAAATCTGAGACAATTTGAGCATTAAAATAAATAAGGGCAGTAATTGATTCAAAACCATTAAAATGGTAGGAATCCATGAGTCCATACCTATATAAATACGTATATAGAGACTTCCGGCCAAGATGGAGGCGTAGGTAGACACACTGTGCCTCCTCGCACGATCAAAATAAGGACAACAAAAATTTAGAAACAAAAAAAAATGACTGGTACTAACAGAAAATTGAACTGTATGGAAGTCCAACAACCAAGGAGTTAAAGTAGACACATTCATCCGGACTGGTAGGAGGGGCGGAGTTGGGTTGCTGGGAGGAGTGGGGTCTCAGTAAAGTGGTGGCTGGCGGACCCTGGGCATGCAAGGCAGCAGCTGTCGGACCCAGCGAGGCAGTGGATTGTGGAGGGGCATGGTGCACAAGACAGCTGGAAGACCGGGTGGTCCCACATTTGTGCGCAGATAAACCAGGTGAAACTGGGAGTGAGACAGGCTGTGCAACCCAGGGTCCAAGTGTGGGGAAATAAAGCCTCAAAACACCGATTAAAAACACCTGTGGGGGTTGAGGTGCTGGGAGAAACTCCCAGCCTCACAGGAGAGTTTGTTGGAGAGACCCACAGGGTCTTAGAACATACACAAACCCACCAACATGGGAATCAGCACCAGAAGGGCCCAATTTGCTTGTGGGAAGCAGGGGAAGTGACTGAAATCCAGCAGGGAGTGGAGCAAGTGTCATTGTTCCCTCTCGGACCCCTGTCCCACATATAGTGTCACAGCCTGGTCACTGGGTTGACCCGCCCTGGTGAACATCTAAGGCTCTGCCCCTCACTACATAACAGGCATGCTGAGACATAAAAAAAAATGGCCCAAATGAAGGAATATATCAAAGCTCCAGAACAAATACAACTAAGCAACGAAGAGATTGCCAACCTATCAGATGCACAGTTCAAAAACACTGGTAATCAGGATGCTCACAGAATTGGTTGAATTTGGTCGCAAATTAGATGAAAAAAATGAAGGCTATGCTAAGTGAAATAAAGGAAAATATACAGGGAACCAATAGTGATGGGAAGGAAACTGGGACTCAAATCAACAGAGTGGACCAGAAGGAAGAAAGAAACATCCAACCAAAAAAGAATGAAGAAACAAGAATTCAAAAAAAAATGAGGAGAGGTTTAGGAACTTCCAGGACATCTTTAAAAGTTCCAACATCCAAATTATAGGGATACCAGAAGGAGAAGAGGAAGAGCAACAAGTAGAAAAGTTATTTAAACAAATAATAAAGGAGAACTTCCCCAATCTGGCAAAGGAAAAAGACTTCCATGAAGTCCAGGAAGCTCGGAGAGTCCCAAAGAAGTTGGACCCAAGGAGGAACACACCAAAGCACATCATCATTACATTACCCAAGGTTAAA
>PVKM010014927.1:0-28443 GCA_004027735.1 Carollia perspicillata | reverse complement strand
TTATTCAGCCTTATAAAAGAAGATAATCTTGTGATATGCTATACTATGAATGAATTTTGGGGGCATTATACAAAGTAAATAAGCCATTCACAAAAAAGACCAATAGTGCATGATTTCACTTATAGGAGGTATGTAAAGTAGTGAAGTTCATAGAAACAGAAAGTAGAATGGTGGCTATCAGAGGATGGGGGAAGGGGGCAAAGGAATTTGTTATTTAATAGATATAAAATTTCAGATTTGCAAGATGGAAATTGTTAGAGATCTGTTTCACAACAATGTGAATATATTTAACATTACTGAACTGTGCATTTAGCAGCACAATTTACAATAGCCAAGTGTTGGAAGCAACCTAGATGCCCATCAGTAAATGAATGGATCAAAAAACTATGGTACATATACACAATGGAATTCTATGTGGCAGAAAGAAAGAAGGAGCTCCTACCTATGCAACAGCATGGATGGAACTGGAAAGCATTATGCTAAGTGAAATAAGCCAGGCAGTAAAAGACAACTACCATATGACCTCATCTTTAACAGTATGGATTGACATAGGGTGGTATCTGAGTAGAAGGCCAAGAAGGTGGTCTTAGAATGGAGGAGATCTGAGTTTTTTATATGCTGAAGAAGAGATGTACAAAGAACAACTGAAGAGGCAAATGACAGAGGAGAAAGGCCTGGAGGAGGCTCTATGCAGTGAGAGCCAAGGAGCCATTAGGGGAGACTGTAGGCAAGGAAGGGGATGGTTCTTCCTCAGCCAGGGCAAGAAGTCATCAGGGAGAAGCAGACTGGCTTTTCAGTGAGGAAGGTGCTCCCATAGCATAGGAGAAAATGACTTCTGTAAACGTGGACATTTGGAAGCTAAAACAATAAGGAGAGAGTTATCCTGGCCCGGAGGCCATCAAGAGAAAGTGGGTGTGGAAATGAAAGGTGGCAGTGAGAGCATGGCTAGCCAAGGGGTTCTAGCTTGTTAGAGAGGTGGCTGAAACCAGACCAAGGTGGTCTGGGAAAATGAGGATGGCTTGAGGGGCTAGAAGCCAAGCTGAAGATAAGTGACTTGGGTGGAAGAAAATGGAAAGAACCAGGGGTTATACTCAGAAAAGAGGATTTCCAAGTTTAAACTCTTGAAAGTGAAACTCTGAGTGAAGGAGGCATCCTAGGTGTGATTAAATGTGTGGGAGGCTGAGTAACATCAGATATGGAGCTTACTGAAATCGAAAGGAACAGTTACGTGGCCTCATTTCTTCCTCATCACATGCCTGGGAAATAAAAGATGAAGAAATAGAGGCACCAAGAAGTTAAGTAGCCAGTCCAAAGGCATGCTGCCAGGAAATGGCAGACTTGACATCTGAACCCAGATCTGTGACTCCATTATCCAGTTGACGGTGTCATGGAAGAGAGCTGCTGCTTTTCTGTCACTAGGGAGAGAGTCAAACAGATGGCATGGGAAGACAAGGCACAATTAGGCACAAAGTTAGTTTGAACAGTGGAAAAGAAATAAGGAGGCTTTCATCAGTGGGACCAGCTTCTTAAATTACAGGCTGGATTTTTACCTCTTGTTCTGGGCCACTTTGAACTAAAGTGCTTCTCTGGAGATTATTATTGGTGTGTAGCATATGACAATTTGCAGAGCACTTTCACTTCTTTATTTACTTTCATGACAGTCTCTGAGGGTAGCAATTATTGTCAGTCTTCATTTCCCTGAGAAAAACTCAAAGGCTGATTTGTCCGTGATGGCACAGAGAGTCACAGATATAGGCAAGTAGTCTGATATCATGTTTTTCCATTGAGTCATCTAGGTGAATGTTGGATTTACTGCCCTCCCCTCCACCATCACTCTGTGGTTGAAGAACTCTCCAGCTCCAGCCCCTGGGTACTGAGACCAGAAGGAAGTGGTCTGAAAGAATGAATTCCATGTGCCTGAAACCATATCCACAAAGAGAACTATGGAGAATCTTACCAAATGGCAGAAATAACAAGTAACAGGTATAGCCTGCACTTTCAAAGAACTTATCAGTGGAGATGAAAGAATCGTTTTTCAAATTCCAGTCTAGTACACTAATATCCATTCCATTCTGGTGCCCACTGTACTGTGAGAATCCAAAGGAGAAGCAGTTACTACTACATTGTGCATTCAAGACCATCTTCTGAAAGGAGTAGCTTCCTGATGGATAAGGAGGCAAATGTGTTAGGGCAGAGCAGGGGGTAACAGCATGCACAGAGGCACAGAGAGGAGCACTGGCCCATTTGATGAATGAACTTTGCAGCATGCTGGGAAAGTGGGATTGTTGTTAAGGAGCCAGTAACAGGGGTCTTGTGTGGCAAGCTCAGAGCATCAGCCTGTACACAGGAATGAGCAAAAGTAGGTCTACAGTTACATTGTGACATTCTTTTTGAGTTGATAAAGCTACTGTAATAATCACAACCTGCATGTCCTTTTCCATACAAACAACTGTAAACCAGTTTTTGCCCACCCCTGCACAGAGGACAGTGGAGAAGGGCATTGTTGAGCTTTGAACAGGGAGGTGATGTGATCAGGTTTGTATTCTGAGAAGTCTCTCTGTAAACTGGCAAGAGTGGGCACAGGAGAATCAGATAAGAGGTTGTCACAGTGGGCCAGGTGACAGATGCCAGCTTGAACTGGGAGAAAGCCTAGAGAGGAGGAAAGCTATTTGAGAACACCCTTGTGTGTATATTTTTGAGCACTTGTGCTATTGGGGGTGCTGAATCATAGAAGTCATGCTTGTTTACTGGAGACTGTCCAATTGCTCTCGAAAAAGGCTAGCCAGTTTATATAAGCAATATTCTTTAGAGCACCCCAACTATTTTTCATTCTCTCTCAGTGTACCTATAATGGTACTTCATATAAACTGTTCCATGGAGGAGACTGTATTCTCTGATTGTGGATAAAGAACATCAAAAGCTTCATTTTAAGTATGTGATGTCCCATGTAACCATATGGCTGTCTTCTGCCTTCTCTCCCACTGTGCTCAAGCTCTTCAGCACACTGAAAGTTGTATTTCTTTCTTGTTATTAGTCCCAGACCATAATCTAGGTATGCAAGAAATATTACTTCATCACTTTTGTAAATCAACTTAATTTCAATTTTATACCCCATCTCGGCAGTGTTGGAAAATTCTACCTGAGTCATTTTTGCAATCACTGCCTCCCTGAGATCAAGACTAGGTCTTGGAAACTTCCACAGTCCTAGATATCTGGTTACCGGTTGTCTGGAGGATGAAAGTTGCCATTCAGCCAGTCCTCACCCACCATCCTTTGCTGCTCTGTAAGGAAGCCGAGGAAATCTGTCAGATGGCTGGGAGCCCTGCTGTTTCTGCAGGAACCTGGGAGGGTGGGCCACTCCACTTTGGGAAATTACCAGCTCCTCAGAGCACTACTAGGAAACTGGGTCAAGGAACCCATAGTTTTCTCTCTCCTCCCTTTACCAGGGTGATGGAGGGTGGGATTAGAATGGATCACCCACCTCTGGTCTTGGCCACATGAACATTTAGGAATCAATGTCCTTTCCATCCAAAGCTAAGTCTTGGCTAGAGACAACTGCTGACGGCTGCTGGGCCTCTGTACAAGTCCTCCTTCCAGGCACATGGCAGGACTGCACTACCAGTCCCCACTGAAGTTAGGAGTGGCCACGTGGCTTGCTTTGGCCAGTGATGCTTTAAGAGATAGTGTGCAGTTCATCACATTCCTATCTCACTGCAGTGACCATGAGAGCATGTACCAAGATAGGGCCACCAGTAGCCTGGGTCCTTGAGTGACTACAGTGAGCTACGCTCTTGCTAAGCTCTGTTGAACATCTAATGCGAATGGAAAATAAAGTTCTGTTTGGTTAACTTTGTGGGGTTGGGGGATTTTTCATTATCACAGCATAGCCTTGTTTAGCCTATATTGACAAACCCGGGTCTTATCCAGAGCACTCTCTCCTAGTCAACCTCTTTATTCATATGGCCACAAGAGGTGGAGCCTGAGCTTCCCCACTTCAGACAAGAACTTGTACAACATGGACTCTGGTCCCAGCCTCATGCCCTTTGCCTCACTTGACTCCAACTAACCTGTGCTTTCCCATGGTCTACTCTGGAATACTGTATCAGTCAAGATGCTTTTTGCTGTGAGTAAAACAAGTAAGTGATAAGGATTTTATTCTCTCATTTCATGAATCCAGAGTGGTCCCAGGGTTTATTCAGGAGCTCCAAGACCTCAGTTTTGCTAAGCGTGTTCACATTTGTTCTCAGGTTTGTCATACCATAGCTGTAAGATGGTTGCTTTATACAGCCATATTCAAAGACAAGAAGCTAGGGTGTAGGGGGAGGGGAGGACACTCCTCATCAAGTTCTCTTTTAAAGCAGGAAACCTTTTGCCTGAAGCCATGCAGCTGATTTCCCCTTACGCATCACAGTCCAGAACTCAGCCATCATACCTGGCTACTCCTACCTGCGAGAGAGGTTTGGAAAGTGAGTACCTGGTATTTCCAGTCTGTGTTGTGGGAGAAAGGTTCTTCCAGTGGGAAAGAAGGGGAGGAGCATGGGTATCAGGCAGACAACCAAAGTCTTCCAGAACCACCATCTGCCCGAGATTCATCCTGCTTGCTTCTCCACAGGAGCACCTTCAACTGGACATCCTGCTCCCTCTCACATGACAAGTAACCCCGTGATTCACTCTAAGGTGTGGGCTTGTTCCTTCTGCTCCTTTACACACTGCTGGTGAGATGACCACCTGGGTTATGGCACACCTGAGCCACAAAATGGAGTGTGACTTGTAGCTGAAACACCACTCAAAGGTTTAATAGCAGTCCTTGATTCCTCTAACTTTTGTGAATGTTAGAGGTGCTGGCATTTCTTTGAGGCAGACAAGAAAGATAGTGTTACTTTGAGGAGGTTTCCCACACACTTAGATGGGAAGGAGTTTTCAAAAGTGTCATGCAAAGCTTTGGTGAGGTACTTGCCTACATGTCTGGTAGTAGCAGAGTGTGGGGGATTGAAAAAATGAGGGCAATATCACTTGTAAAAATCTTGCTTCTCAGACCTAGCCTGGACAGGGAATTCAAGGCAGGAATTCACTTGCCTCTTTCTCCCTCCAACTCCTCCTGGGAGATATAGTAATAATGTTGAAGAATAAATGTGCCCTATTGGAGGCCAGGGTGTCAGGAAGGCTTGGGAAGCAGGACATAGGCGAGGAGAGGAGAAAGACCCCAAACATCTTCTTTTGGTCATAAACAGGCATTAATGTCACCCAATCAGAGGAGTCTAGCCATCTGGCTCAGGATTGGGGGGAGAGGTGCTTGTGCAAGATAAAAAGAAAGGCTTCTCCATGAGGGTTTTTACTAGTGGGCACAGTACAAGATCCTGAGGAGGGTGAATGGGCAGCTCACAGGATAGCTAAGACTATTGGAGGCACAAAGGTGGAGAACAAGGCAACTGTTTCTTTGGAGGCCACCTAGCCCAGCCAATGAGTAGGATTAGGGTTAAGCCAGCATTTGAACCCTGGCTCTCCCACTGACTTGCTGTGGTTCTTTTTAAACCTCATTCTCCTCTCCTGCAACATTATTCACAAAAGCTCAAAGTTGGAAGCAACCCAAATGTCTGTTGATGGTAAATATATAAATGAAGTGTAATATATCTATACAAGGAATATTATTCAGCTTTAAAAAAGAAGGAAATCATCAGAAAGTCACAAACAAGATGAATCCAAAGATGCTCACACCAAGACACATCATAATTAAAATGGCAAAGGGTAAAGACGAAGAGAGAACCTTAAAGGCAGCAACAGAGAGACAGTTAGTTCCCCATGAGGGAGATCCCATAAGGCTATCAGCTGATTTTCCCAACAGAAACTTTGAAGGCCAGAAGGGATTGAAAAGAAATATTCCAAGTGTGAAGAGGAAGGACTGCCCTGGCCAGTGTAGCTCAGTTGGTTGAAGTACCATCCCATACACTGAAAGGTTGTAGGTTTGACTATTGGTCAGGGCACAGGTAAGGGGGGACCCCCAAAAATATGGAATATATTTATTAAAAATTATGTATTTATTCTTACATGTTTAAATTTCAGTCATCTTCAAAGTACTCTCCATTTGATGCAATATACCCACTGAGACACTTTTTCCACTGATCAAAACAGTTTTTGAACTCTTCAATTTTGATGCTTTTTAGTGCTTCTGCCGTTTTTTGTTTCACTTCTTCCACAACACCAAAATCTTTCCCTTTGAGGAATTTTCATCTGGGGAAACAAAAAAATGTCACTCAGGGTGAGATCAGGTGAATACGGAGGGTGGGATGGGGGGTCATATTGTTTTTTGGTCAAAAACTGTGGAACACTCAGTGTGGTATGGGCAGGTGCACTCGTAAATCACCCAACATGAAATGCGCAGATGCGTTGAATGAATCGTTTAAAATATTCACTGAAGATCAATGTAGCTTCTCATAATAACGCCAGCAGGTACACTGATACAGATGGGTTCCTAGAACACTCACCTAGTGGGGGAAGCTGTACTACAAGGGGCCCACCTTCTACAAGATATTTCCTGTTTTTTGGAGTCCCCCTCATACCTAGTTTGTGGGTTCGATCACCAGGCCGAGAAGCCTATGAGAGGTAACCAACCAATGTTTCTCTCTCACATCAATATTTCTGTCCCCACCTGACACCTTCCTCTCTCTCTAAGAGTAAGTTTTTTAAGAATGTCTTTGGATGAGGATAAAAACATTGTTTTTAAAAAAGCACAGACCTACAACCAAGATTACTCTACCCAACAAAGGTATCATTTAGAATCAAAGGACACATAAAAGAGCTGGCCAGACAAGAAAAAGCTAAAAGAGTACACCTCCACCAAACCAGGATTACATGAAATATTAAAGGGTCTTATTTAGAAAGACAATGAAGAAAAAAAGATAAAAAATAGGAACAACAAAATGGTAAAAAAAAATATGTATGTATTAACTATTGAATCTAAGAAATGAAATGAACAAGCTGAAAAGAAACACAATCATAGATACAGAGAACATTTTGATGATGACCAGATAGGAAGGTGGTTGGGAGGATGGGCAAAAACGGTGAAAGGATTAAGAAGTACAAATTCGTTGTTGCAGAATAGTCATGGGGGTGTAAAGTACAGCATAGGGAATTTGGTCAATAATATTCCAGTAATTATGTATGGTATCAGATGGGTGCAAGACTTATCAGGATAATCACTTAATAATTTATGTAATGTCTAATCGCTGGGGTGCACACCTGAAACTGATATATAATATTGTACATCAACTTTAATTGAATTTTTTTTAGTTTTTTAAAAAAGAGGCTCCAGACAGCTCCTAGCCACTTTACCACATGAAATTGTAGCAAGATGACTAACTATGATCAAGAGGTGGATTCTTACCAGACATTTAATCTGCCAGCATGTTGATCTTGGGCTTCCCAGCCTTCAGATCTATGAGAAATACATTTCTGTTGATGATAAGCAAAAAAAAAAAAAAAAAAAAAGGAAGGAAATCATCATATGCTACCACATAAAGAACCTTGAAAACATTATGCTACATGAACGAAACTAGTCACAAAAGGGCAAATGCTGCATGACTCTACTTATATGAAGTCTCTGGAGTAGTCAAATGCATAGAAACAGAAAGTAGAATGGTGATTTCCAGGGGCTGGAGGGGGAGGGGGAGTGGGTGTTAATGTTGAATGGGTACAGAAGTTCAGTTGAAAAAGATAAATAGAGTTCTGGAGATGGTGATGGTTGCACAAACTTGGGAATATACTTATTGTCACCAAACATTATGTGTAAAAATTATTAAGATGTGAAACTTCAGGTTATGTATATTTTGCCATAATTTTTTTTAAATTATTTTTTTAAGATGTGTATTTACTTTATTTTTTTATTAATATTTTATTTTTATTATTTATTTTTAGAGAGAGGGAAAGGGAGGGAGAAACATCAATGTGTGGTTGTCTCTCATGTGGCCCCCACTGGGGACCTGGCCCACAACCCAGGCATGTATCCTGACTGGGAATCGAACCTGCAATGCTTGGGTTCACAGCCCGAGCTCAATCCACTGAGCTACACCAGCCAGGGCCTATATTTTGCCATAATTTTTAAAAATTACATATCAACTACCAAAGTAAAAGCACTTACATTAAAATATTAAATGTCTCGATTAAATGACTCAAACAAAGTGTCTGATTCTATGTCGACATACAGTTCTTACTCCACCCAATAAGTGTAGGGGAGAGAAGGCTGAGAGTCAGGCATAAAATGTAATAAATAGTGTATTTTTCCTGATATTTATAATATTTCAAAATAATGTAGGCCTTTAAAGTTTACAAAAAGCAACTTTGAATACATATCCCATTTTATCTTTTCAATATACTGAAATGATTTGGGATTTTGAGGTTAATGTGATGTTCTATATGTGAAGAATACATTGCCTATCATAAACATGTATCTATGACTCCTTGTCCAAAAGATGGTTAATATAGTAAGTTTTATGTTATATATATATTTGCCACAATTTTTTAAAAAGATTTTATTTATTTATTTTTAGAGAGAGGGGAAGGGAGGGAGAAGGAGAGAAACATCAATGGATGACAGAAACATGAATCAGTTGCCTCCTGAATGCACCCCTACCGGGGACTGGCCAGCAACCCAGGCATATACCTTGACCAAGATTTGAACCTGCAACCTTTCGCTTTGTGGAACAGGACAATGTTCAACCAACTGAGCCATGCTGGTCAGGGCTACTTGCCACAATTTTTAAAGTGAGAAAAAATAACAATAATGCCTGTCTTGCTTATCTCACCAGGGAGCTGGGTTGGGGGGTGATTAGAGAGATACAGATAGGAAAGACTTAGATAAGACCGTGTAGAAAAAGAAAGGATGATTCCGTTTTGGAAGCCCCAACCTCAAAAGGTTCAGTCCATCCTTTATGAAGTCTCCTAGCAGTTAGCTTGAACCTCACATGTACATTTAACACGTTGGCACAAAAAGCATCTGGCCCAACCCAAAGGCAACTTCTCTGTCCATCAGGGAGCCAGCAGAGTTGCCAAAGACACCCCCCTTCCTTCCACAATCATGGCAGGATTGCTTCCTCCTGCTGGGCCAGAAGGGAGTCAATGCCCCTGACCAGTGGGCCAAGACCAAGGGCTTTTCCTTTTTTGTGTTCAATAAGCAACACCTTCTCTTTCTTCCTGGCTACTCTTGTCAGCTCTCTCTGCTGGTTTCCTATGCACCCCCAGCCCTGGCCCTGTAGTCTCCATCTGGGGGCTGAGGCTCTTAAATATCAATGGCTTTAAAGATGCTTCCTGCTTTCTCTCTGCACTTCATACTTGCTGAGCATCTTCCCATACCACCCTCCATAGGTAGCCAGGGCTCCTGACATGTGCATATTTGGTATTATCTCACTGAGATGGTCAAGAGGATTAATTATTGACATCAACATTATGAACTTTGTTACTACTCTGAAAGATAATGTTCATTAGCAGCTGTACTTTGAAATTCTCATTGCCTTAACACTATTGTCTGGTGGTTTTCCTCTCTTGCTATGCATGACAATTACTTGGAGAGCTCTTGAAAACCATCCATGCCCAGACATCCTCTCTGGCCTAATTAAACAAGAGGAACAGGACAGTAATTACTCTCCATCAGGTGTAATTACTTCTCCTTGTTTTTGTACCAGTGGGGCCCATAACTCCTTGATGCACAACAAGAATCAGCAAGAGAGTTTAATCAATATTCATCCCATCTCTCCCATCCTGAGGAGGGCCTGACAATTATAGTACCTTTTAAATTTCAAGAAGTTGTTTCTTTCTGTACTCCGTCCCCATCTCTACCCCCATTTTTTCTAAAACCTCATTTTTCTCAAGTCACCATTTCTCAAACTGTGCTCTGTAGTGATAATAGGAGCACTGGGGAAAACTGGGTAGTTAGTGACTGTGGTTGGCTTATAATGGCTCCCAAAGATCTGTTCAGTGCTAGACCCCAGAACCTGCGAATATTATCTTATTTGCAACATGGTGTTTACAGATACGATAAATTTAAAGATCTCGAGATTATGAGACTATCCTGGATTCTCTGGCTTGGCCCTAAATGCCATCACTAAGAGAGAGAGAGAGGGAGATGGGACACACAAAAAGCGGGGAGGCCATATCATATGAAGACAGAGGCAGAAATTGGAGTGATATGGTCACAAGCCAAGTCATGCTGGCCAGCAGCCACCAGAAGCTGGGAGAGGCAAAGAATGGATTCTCCCCTACAGTGCTGCAGGGAGTATGCCCTGCCTTGATTTTGGACTTCTGGACTTTAGAACTTTGAGAGAATGGATTTCTGTTGTTCGATTTGTTATGGCAGCCTTGGGAAGCTGTTACAGTGGTAACTCTTGTCTTTACAGAACTTCTTGAAACCTTTTCTATCTTGATAGGCATTGTTTTCAAACACAGGCCCTGGACAAGTGCTCTCTAGAACCCATGTGGTGCTAGGTCATATGCTAGTCATCAGCTATGACCCAAACTCACAGCATTGCAAGTTATATGCATGGAAAACCTATATATGTATATAATCTCATGCATGTACCCCTTCAGAATCTACTGTTCACTCAGTAACTACTTATGAGCACCTACTATGTATCAGAAATGATACAAGGCATTGAGTATGAAATGATTTTAAAAAACAAAATCATCTTTCTTATCAAAGTATATTCTAGTGGAGTAGCCAATAAAGAAATAAGCCAATAAACAGCAGATGGATATTCTGAAGAATATAAAACAAGCTAAAGGGATAGAGAAGGATAGGGGGTGGCTACATTCAAGTGGGTGTCAGAGAATGCCTAGCATTGTACCAGGTGATTTACCGAAATTAATCTCATGTCATTGTCTAAACAACAATTTCATCTTTATCATATGAAGTAGGTATTATCTCCACTTTGCAGATGAGGGAATTAAGGCTCAGAGAATTGAAGTGATTTTGCCAAATTATACAGCTATTAAGTGGCTAACATGGGATTGAAACCCAGGCCCACCAGACACCAAACAAAGCTCATCTAGTACTACCATGCTACAAGGTTCCTGTATTCAGTTGGACTCCCATTATGATCCTCAGCCAGCCAAATGAATTGACCTGCCTTGGCCTTTCTATACTTGTTCAATGGTTCCCAATGAGATGAATGGTTCCAAGGGTGAGAAGGTTGGAGGCAGGAAATCAGATGGCAAAGGATACTTCTCGTCAGAGACTTGCCCTGTAGAATTACTACAACATAGTTCTATGTTTGGAAGATAGGCATAGGGTACTGAAACTTCTTGCTTCCTCCTCTGGGTGTTCTCACCTCTCCTTTCTGTTCTGCTCTATCAGGGACCCTCAGGGCAGAGTAACAGGGACTCACTAGAGGCAGACTGGGCTGGGGGTAGCCATGGGGTCCAGCTAAAGGGACATTTTTTGCCTTCATAACTCTGAGCTGCACCTTTGAGTCCCAAAGAATGTATAGGACTTGGGCAGAGACCGACCAAGCAGTGGAAACTTGGGGTATGCTTACAACAGTATGTGGCTCAGTTTGGCTAAAATATAAGATACACAAAAAAGAGTGGAGAATCAGGCTGGGCAGGAGGCTGGGGCCAGATCTTGGAAGGCCTTGAAGGCAGGCCAGGAAAACAGCCTCTATCCTCTGGGCTGGTATTTGCCAAAGCGTGTCCTGCAAACCACTCATGTTTAGAAATAATAATAGCAGTTAACAGGAAAGCAGGTTGTGTGAGGAGGTAAAGGCTCCTTGTCAGTAGGTTGGAGTTGAAAGAGGCTAAACACATCCCTTTTATGCCAGACTGCCAGGACTTGATATGAGGGCAAACAAAGAGCCAAGAGGCCACAGTGGATGCCGTCCTCATGACAAAGATACAAGGAGACTCACTAGAGCAGACTGGGCTGGGGCTAGCCAATCAGTGCTATGGATTCCATTTCTAAATCACCTTCTCTCTCCCCATCCTGCCACCCCAACTTCGGCTAACACTGTCCCTCCTTCTAATTTTTCTCCCTGGACCTACTGGCCCCTAAACTATGTCCTTTCTCCCAGCACCTTCCCTCACCCCACCCTCTCCATGCTCCTCTACCATTGTATCCTGTGTCTCTCCTCCATGTGCAAGCACTTCTCTAGCTATGCTACAAGCTACAATAATATACAAATATTTTGGATAGTTATGTGAAAGACCACTATTCACTAACAAATATGCAAAAATATAATTCATGCAAGTTCCACAGAGGGTTTGTCCTAAGCCATCCTCCCAAAACTCTAGCATCTTTTAAAAAAATATCATGTGGAGTTTTTTTTTTTTGACCCAGACAGGCTCAGCTTTGAGCTCTCTGGTGCTGTTGGTTTCCATAGTAACTATCCCTCTGTCCTGACTCCTGTTCTTCATCTTCTGTCCTGGTGGCCAACTGTGGAATGCCTGAAGAGCTCCCTTGTTCCAGGAAGGGGCCCAGCCCGGACCCCTTCACTAGCTCAGCCAGTCTGAAACTTGCTTGGGGATTTGCATAATGAACAGCACACCCTGGCCAGACCCAGTGTGGGGGAGGGGGGGCAAGCAATTTCAGATTCCTTTGCTCCTCTTAAATTCACACAATGGCCTTTTCAAACCCAGACAGTAGAGCAGGGTGGTTGAGAGTGTGGAATTTAAGCCAGATTGTTTGTTTTGAAACCCAGACTCTGTCACTTATTAGCTGTGTTACTGTGGGCAACCTACTTAACTTATTTGAGTCTGTCTCCTCATTGTTTTTTGTTTTTGATCCTCACCCCAGGACATTTTTTTTCATTGTTTTTAGAGAGAAAGGGAGAGAGAGAAATATCAATGTGAAAGAGAAGCATTGATTGGCTGCCTCCTGTATATGCTGGGACAGGAGACCCTACACACCCTCGGACAATATTGGTGATCAAACCAGCAAACTAGGCATGTGCCCTGATTTGCATGAATTGAACCCGAAACCATTTGGTTCTGGGACAATGCTCTAACCAACTGAGCCACATAAGCCAGGGCTGTCTCCTCATGTTTAAAATAAGAATAAAAATGGAACCTATCTCAAAGGCTTGTTAGGATGATGTGCATGTATAAAAGTGCTTCAAACAACATCTGGCACATAGTGAGTACTACATAAGCATTACTGATTAAGGTTATTGTTGTTGTTGCCCGTCTGTCACATCATCCACAGACATTTTGGTTGAGTCAGCAATTAATGTGGTATTCTGTGTGTGACGAACCTGTGGTTATCACAGGGGAAAGCAGGTTTTCAATACGGCATCTCGTGAAACTCCTATTAAGTCCAACTTCTTGGCCCAGTCCCTTTTGCAGCTACAGTGCAGAGTACACAGCCCACCCAGCTGGGCTCAGCATCTGAAAGGGACTTCCTACCCCATTACCCCTGAAGACTTGGGCACAGGACTCAAAGTGGCATTCAAGCTGCACAGCCAAAGGCATTAGCACTTTGACCAATTCTGTAGCTGAGACAGGGCCCAGGGTTAGGCTTTCTGGTTTGAGGTATGCTAGCTCAGTGCAAATGAAGCTGGCCCATGGGTGTCCCTAGTCTTGGGGAGGACCTCAGCAGCCACAGTGAGAAAGGTAGTTACCAATTCATATAGAGCACTGACTATGTGCCAGGTATTGTCCTGAGTACATTTACATATATGGGCATATTGACTCTTTTCATTCAAAGAAGGAAACTAAAGCATAGAGCGATGACACAAACTGTAAGGTCACACAGCCAGTTACACTTCAGAGCCAGGAATGCAATCCAGACAGCCTGCTTCAGAGTCCATGTGCTTATCCACTCTGCCACACTGCCTCACATGGGGTTAGCCAAGCTCTGGCCAGACAAGCACCTATGCCTGTGTCTGTGCACTTGACTTGGTGCTAGTTGGGGAAACAGGAGCTCAACACTGATAGCAGGCAGGGCTCAGGCTATGGCAGCCATGCACAGGATATAGTGGATAAAGCCCCTAAGGTCAATATTGTATGCTGGTGGGATTTTAGGAAATTCCTTTGGCTAGCTGAGAAATTTTCCAGGAATCTGGAGAGTCAGGCACGTAAAATCCAAACTAGAGTCAAGCCCATCATTAAGGGGCCTCATGCAAGGTCCTGGGGGCGTGGCTTAAAGCACAACTGGGTACCTCCCAAGGTAAGGACCCATAAACGGACACTCCTCATCAGCTTTCACCCAGTGGAGTACCTTTGGGGTGGGCATTGTGGTTTCCAGAGTACACCTTTTCTTCTTCGTGGGATCCCAGCAGCAGCCAAGAACACCAGTGCAGACTGCCTACTGGTACGACTGCCAGACTGACAGTGACCTTCCTGGCAGGGGCCTCCTTGGCTTCACAGGCCCACTTCTGTTTGGGAAAAAGAACTCCAGGCTGTCAACTTTGGATCAAGACAGAAGTGTAAGTAAACATGGTTTGCCTCCTCTCACAAACACAGCAAAAATCACAACTAAACTGCAAAACAAATATCACCCAGAATCATCAGAAAATCAATCTGTATGAAAGTCCAGCAACCAAGGAATTAAAGGGGTCATATTCATCCAGTTGGGTAGGAGGGATGGAGGTATGCAGATATGCAGAGAAGCATGGAGAGGTGGAATAGCATGGAAAGGCACAGAGATACAGAACAGGTGGTCCCATACCCACATGTGGTAGATAAAAATTGGGAGGGATATCTCAGGAGTGAGGAATCCCACCCCTACACCAGACCACCCAGCCCAGTGTTCCAGTGCCAGAAAAAAAAGTCCCCATAACTTCTGGCTATAAAAACCAGTGGGTATTGTGGCAGTGGAAGAAACTGTGGGATTCTCAGGTGTGTCCTCTTAAAGAGCCCATAACAGACTTAGGACTTATGCAGACTCACTCCCTCTGGAGTCCAGCACCAGGTCAGCAGCTGGAAGGCCACCAGGGGCACACAGGGAGAAACTGAAGTGTCTGGTATCTTGGCTAGTGCCAGGGGATTGCTTCCTCCTGCACAGAACTCCAGAAGCCAGGCAGAGGCATTGTCTCCTTTCTGAGCCCTCTCCCACACAGAGCCACAGAGCACAACACTATATTGGAGACTCCATCAACCTAGTTCACATGGATTGCCCTGCCCAAGTGATTACCTAAGGCCCCGCCCCATCCAATTTACGGGTGTGCTCTCTTACAATAGGCCACACTACTAAGACAGGGAGTCAAAGCAGTTCTACCTAATACATAGAAACAAACATGCAAACACAAGAAGGCTGCCAAAATGAGGAGACAAGAAATATGGCCCAAATGAACGAACAGAACAAAATTCCAGAAAAATAACTAAACAAAGGGAGATAAGCAACCTATCAGGTGCAGAGTTCAAAACAATGATTATAAGGATGCTCAATGAACTCATTGGGTACTTCAAGAGCATAAAAAAGACCCAGGCAGAAATGAAGGTTACACTAAGTATAATAAAGAAAATTAATAAGGAATCAGTAGCGGAGTGGGTGAAGTCGAGAATCAAATCAATTATTTGGAACATAAGGAAGAGAAACCCATTTAACCAGAACAGCAAGAAGAAAAAAAGAATCCCCCTCTGCTGCAAAAAAAGACAGGCTAAGGAGCCTCTGGGACAACTTCGAACATACCAACATTTGAATCATAGGGGTGCCAGAAGGAGAAGAGAAAGAGCAAGGCATTGAAAACTTATTTGAAAAAATAATGAAAGAAAACTTCCCTAAATTGGTGAAGGAAATAGACCTACAAGCCCAGGAAGCACAGAGGAGTCCTAAACAAGATGGATCCAAAGAGACCCACACCAAGATGCATTCTAATTAAAATGCCAATGGTTAAAGATAAAGAGAGAATCTTAAAAGCACCAAGAGAAAAGCAGAGTTACCTAGAGTGGGAAAAGAGATCCACCCACGATGCTGGAAGCAAAGTGAGCCTGGTGGAGGAGAGGCAGGGACTGAACTGTCTCCAGAGGCCACAGACCAGGACCATTGTTCCCAGGCAGCCTTCTCTCCATCTTCTTCTCTTCAAGGCCTCTAAGCTGGTCCTGGGAATAGCATCTGATAACAAACCCATCGTGCATGAGAGGTATTTTTTCAGTAACTGTTATTTTGATGTAACTTCAAATTTGCCCTAAAGTTGCAAGAATAATACAAAGAACTTTGTCATGTCCTTTCCCCCGTATCACCAGCTGTTAGCACAGTTCCCCATTTGCCCATCCTCTCACTCTGCACATTTTGCAAGTCACACGAAAGTAAGTTGCCAATGTGATAGCCCTCTATCCCTAAATACTCCAGTGTGTACTTCCTACATACAAGGACACTCTTTTACATTGTCAAAATTAGCAAAATAGCATGGATCTAAGGTTTTTTTAACCTAATCCCTATGCTAAATTCAAATGTCACCAATTCTCCCAGCTTGTTAGCTTAATTTGAATTTCCTTCTTGATGGCTGGCTATACATGAATATGAATATAGTCTCCCTATAAAACATTACAGATAGGCCAAAGCAGCTCTCTGTAAACACCTCCCTCTATCCTGGTCCCTCTAACCATAACAGGCATTACAGTGTAACAGGAAGGACACGAGGTCTCTGCCACTTGTTGGCTGTGTGGCTTTGAGCGAATTTCTTAAACTGTCTGTGTTTCTGTCATCTATAAAACAGGAATGCATGCTAAGAGCAACAAGGTCATAGCTACTACATAGTTATGGGTATTAAATGAATTCATCCCAGTAAAGCTCTTGGAATAGTGCCCAGCACATAGTTAAGTAATCAGTAAATGTCAGCTGTTATTTTTATCCTGTTTGACTTCACTCTGTGAGGCAACCAGAGGGAATGTTAAGAAGCAAACATTGAGCCTGACGATGACTTCCTTTCTAGGGGTGGCCCAGCTGAACAGTGCAGGGGAACAGCCTCCTCCTGTTCACTGTGGGAGCAACTGGAATTCAAGTATTCATCAAGGTCAGGCTTCCATAATCAGACTTTTGTGCACTGGCAATGTTGCCCCCTTGTACCTCTGAAGAGTTTGGACAGGTGTGAGCCAAGGTGGAGTTCCAGGTACAGGGCAGAATGGGAACAGGTGTGCACCCAGCCCAGAGGTAGGGGAGTACCCCAACCAGGCCTTCTGGAGCTGGCATGGGATGGGATGGAGACTTCTGGGAGCATTACAGACTGTCCTGGGGGGAGTTGCAATAGGGGTATGGCACTGGGCTGATATTTGCTTGGTCCTCCAGGCCCCTCATCCTGGAAATTGACATTTCTTCTTCCGGTGAGTGGGGAGGAGCAGCGCAAGAAGAATGGGTATGCGGTGAGGTTTACCAAAGCTTCCTCTATGACACAATACAAGATGTCTGGTTGGGGCCATGTGGTGAATCTAGTGTGACTTCTGAAAGAACCAGTCCTTGAGCCATGGTATTCTTGCAGGGGGCAGGCAGGGATCTCAACCTTATCAGTTAATATAGCACATTAGAATGCAGCCTGGATAGGGATCTTGCCAGAAACCCTACTGACTGATTAGCTTGGGACAAGTCACTTCACCACTCTGAGTCTCCACCTCCATTCTGCAAAATGGGTACAGTAACCTCTGCTTCCCCAGGTGGCTGACGGGTTTAGAAGAGACCATGTGTACAAAAATTAGGACTTACTGAATGGGAGCTATTTGTTATTTAACAGTTTTCAGGCACTTCTGGGGACAGGATGACAGGAAGGTCATCATGCTTAGCGGCAGGGCTTGGGTCTGGAACCACTCTCCAACCTCCCGTACCCTCCTTCTCTCACATGCACCTTCTTCGCCAAGAACACTGACTACCCCTGGGCTCACAGGCTCTTCCTGACTTCCTTGCCGTGGCGCCTGCCATTCACACAGCCTGAATTGCCTTGTCTCCCTTGGCCACCTGACAAATGGCAGCAACATCCTCCTTCCCTGGTCCCAAAGGGAGTGAGCGCCCCATAGCTTGGGAGCTCACCCCCATGCACCTGGACTTCCCAGGCCCCAGCTCATGGCCCCAGCACTTAGATAGGGCACGCCTCCCAGCAGGGCTCAGAGCTGCAGGAACACGGGCACAGGAGGGGGTGGTCCCCAGTCCCCAGGCCTCTGGTGACTAAAGCTCTCCTTTTCTTGGGAAATTTGGGGCCAGGAAAAGGAGGTCTAGAGCCCCCACATAGTTTAGGGCAGACTCCCACCCCTGCCTGGAGCCGGGGCTCTAGTTAATTTCATGAAAGGAAGGGTCTGCCACATCCTAGGCCACTGCCAGAGTCCCACAGAAGTTTGGGCCTCCCTGAGCCTGCTCCTCGGACAGCCTGGGGCCAGTGGCTGAGTCCAGCGACTTTGGGAGAAACCTCCAGAGTCATTCTGAGGACTTTCAAGACAGGCTGTGAGGTTGCAGATGCTGAGAGGGAGGAGGAGGAAATGGCCCCCTTCCCTGGCTGCTCTGACGCTGTGGAGGCCCTCCTTCCTGTGAGGGGCTGGGCCCAGGGCTCAGACCTCCTAGCCTCCAATCTCCCAAACCACAGCCCAAAGGTGTGAAAGAAAGAAAAAAACAGGGGGAAGGGTGGCAGAGAACATACAGGTGCACACTTCACACCTTGACCACAGGCGGAGCCCGGAGCAGCTTCACTCTGACTAACTTCCTCCTCAAGCTTCCCCAGTGGCTGCTCAGGAGGGCAGAAGCAAGAAGTAGGGGGGGCCCTCTATCAGAACTCAAGAGTCAGAATCCTGGCCAGATATGTCTTCCCAAGGGTTGGGCCTGCCTTTCACCTTGTCTTGGGGTTGCTTGGGAAAGGAGAGGACCAAATCAGAGGGGCTGGCAAGGGCTTGCCTCAGCACCATGACACAGACACCTTCCTTACAAGACATCTGGGCTGGGAAAGACTGCCGAAGCCCACCGCACAGCTGCTGTTTTGAGGCCTAAGTGGGAAGGAAACTGCTGCTCACTGGACCCCTATCCTCTGCCAGACCTTCCCACATGCATCACTTGCAGTCCACAGAGCAGCCCGCTCACGCATGCACTCTCTTTATCCCTCCTTTCCAGATGAGGAAAGTGAGGAAGGGAAGCAAAATGGTTTGCTTGAGATTACATAGCTGGGAAGCCAGAGTATTAGGCTGGGAATGGCCAAACCCTCCCAGCTAAGGTGAGTGGTAGCCATTCAGGATGAGCCACCCTCGGGACAAACCCACGCCTGCTGGCTCCATGGGGTAGCACAGCCTATCCCAGGGTGCCCCCTGACACAAAGGCTCCCAGTGACTCTAGGTCTGTAGCCAATATCCCTCCTACTCAGCACTCTCAACTGTGTACCTGCAAAGAGCAAAGGCCTGTGCCAGGGGTCTTCCAGCCTTGGTTACCTCGAATTACCTTATAATAACCCTGCCGAGACCAGCTCAAAACAGTTATGTCATATGTCCAAGGTCACAGATCTCCAAGAGTGGAGTCAGGGCTGCAGCCAGACCAGTTCAACGTTTTTCCCACTGCATCATGGCTGCACAGCCAAGTGGCCACAGGCAGAGCAGCTCTCTGCACCTTTGCAAACCTCTTGCCTGACTTGCTCTCATTTCTCCTTCCCAGCAGCCCAGGAAGGTGAGGATCATTGTCCCCATGTGACAAACAAGGAGACTGGGGTCCAGGAAGGAGGCCAGGGGTCCCTAGACTGAAATTCCACGTGCACTGGTAACATTGCAACATGTATTTGGAGGGCCCACAGGAGGTCGTCAACTCCTGCCAACGGGAGAGACTTCCAAAACTCAGCTATTTCCACTAGCTTCTCATAAGGAAAAAATCCTTTTAATACCAAAAAGGACATGAAGGACAAAGTTGCAGAATAGTAGACCTTCCTTCAGGCTGAACAAATAGAACTTTTTGTTGTTCTCCTTTGTCTCATGCGTAGAAACCCAGTGGATGGAAACTGTTCATGCACTAGTATCAGGAAGCTGTGGTCCTGGCTCCCACATCTGCTCCTCCCCTGACAGGCAGTCACTTGCCAAGTCCCTCCTAACCTCTGTGGCTTCTGGAACCCTCTCAGTCCCTTCCACAGATACTGCTCCTGACCTCCTCCAGGCCCTCAGTTCCTCCTGGCATGGCCCGTGCAGGTGACAAGCTGTTTGGAGCCAGATAGCCACATGAAGGACTTCATTCTTTACAGCAATGAAGGACGCAGCTAAATCTTCTAAGAATCTTGCCAGCCACACACCTTGTGTTCATACAAGGAAGGGAAGAGCCTTGGGGCTTCACCACTATGTATCTCGTCAGTAAGTTTGAACTGAATCCCACGCCTTCAGCTGGAGGCTCTTGTGAAGTGCTCTGGCTGAATAGCGGACCCCAAGGCCATGGGCTAACATTGTCTCTGTGTCTCTGAGGGGAGAGAGGGAAAAAAGAAACTGCTCAGGGAAAGGCACCTTACGGGCCACCTTTCCCTGCTGATAATGAGAACGGGGTAATAGGGAGGGGAGAAGAGGGCAGGGCAGAGCTGAGGGTAACATGGGGAATAGGACTCCCCACAGTGCACAGCCAAAAAGGGACTGACTGGCTCCACAAATGCTGTTTACAACTTCTCAAAATCAGGAGGTCCCCATGTCCCCTTCTCCTTTCCCCAGTCCCTCTCTTCTTGCTCCAGGAGGAACTGCTCTCATGAACTTGTGGTATCCCCAGCCCCTCTTCTAGACTTCTAGAACAAACCGCTGTATCCAAAACAACTCAGTCTTGTTTTGTATGTGTGGTTTTTAGAATTTACGTAAGCAGTGTCAAACTATACACAATATTCCGTAAGCTACCTATTCTACCATGTGGTCACTGGCTTTTTTAGATGTATGTATGCTAAAATATATAGCTTTACTTCACTGTGTTTTAGCTGCATGAATATAACATAGCTCATCTATTAAAAGAAACTGCTGTGGCCCATGTGGCTCAGTTGATCAGAGCATCATCCCATAAATCAAATGGTGACAGGTTTGATCCCTGGTCAGGGCACACACCCAGGTTGTGGGTTCAATCCCCAGTTGGGGCATATACGAGAAGGCAACCCATCAATGTTTCTCTCTCACATCGATGTTTCTCTTTCTTTCTCTCCCTTCTTCTCTCTGTAAAGGCAATTTTAAAAATGTCCTCAGGTGAGGATAAAAAACATAAAAACACTGAAGGCAATGTGACGAGTGGTAAAAGAAGAGTCAGACAGCTGTCGGTTCAGTCTTAGCACCCACTTGGTAAAGACCTTTCTCCTTTCTGGGTTGTTCATAAGGATAACCCCCGCCTGACAACAGAGCAGTGTGGCTGGAATGAGGCAGTGACAGAGAAAGCACCAAAAGCAACATCTGGCACATAGCAAGGTCATTACTAGTAATACCCTGTCCTTGCCCCTGTTCACTACCAGGAAGGGGCAATAGTAAAGGACTACATTTAATGTAATTGATTTCTTTTAAACACTCTGATTCTTTAAAGAAGGGCAAGGTCCTTTACAGACTTAACATGCTTAGCAATCCAGACTACAATCAGGCGAAAATAGACTCCAGCCCAAGACTGAGGAGCACAAGTTCTCATTTATTTGAGCATTGGCTACACTAGTGCAAGAGAAGCAGTTCTTTCCCTGACTGCAGGCAGGGCTGTCCTTCATTCACTTCCCCACCGCTCTGTTTTGCCCTCAGACCTGTCCCCTGGGAGGCCCTGCCTCAGCCCTTCCGGAGGCCTCAGCCTTTCTGGCCCCAGGCAGCTTCCCTGGCCAGGAGGAATGGTTGGGAGGGGGAGCTCCACGGCATTGGCTCTAGAGAGGTCTGGTGTAGATAAACCCCATGGAAGAGGCAGCGGTCGAGAAACACATGAAACCCTCACTTCCTCTGTGTAGTGCAGGTTCTCAACCACAAGCCCCAAGCAGAGGGGCAGGTAGCACGCGCCTAGCAGCTGGTGCACCAATCCAACCATGCTCCCTGAGGTAAGTGCCGCTGTCCAGCCAGGCCAGGCCACTGTCAGTGTGGAGAGCCCAGGACAGTAGGGGAGTGGCAGGACTGGCCTATGAGCCAGCACCAGCAGAGGGTCGGGTGGGTAGGTAGAGAATGCAGCGATTGAGTAAAACGGGCACCAGACGGGGAATCGAGAGCCCACTGTGGCTGCTGGCTTGTGCCAATGGCCACTGGGTGAGTCACTTCCCTCTCTGGCTGGTGCCTCACCTGCAAAATGCAGGGGATAGAGGATCACCCTTGACTCCCTCCAAGGTACCGTTCGGCTCTCACTTGGGACTTTGACTCCTCTGTGCTGGACTGAACTGGCCCTGAGGAGGCCTGTAGCTCTGGGGTAGTTTGTGGGAGAAGGGGGGAAGGCCTATTTCTGCTAGAGCTTGGTGGAGGAGGCCCTGGTGGGTGGCAGTCCTTGGTGTAAGGGAGGGAAAGGAGGGGCAGAAAGCGTGCTTGGCGGACACAGAGATTTATAGAGGGGTCCCATGGGGAGCAGGTAGCTGGGGTCCCAGACAAGGGCTGAGGAGGGAAGAGGAGGGTCAGTGACTGGGAGAGGGGATGGTGGGGTGGCACCTGGGAAGGAAAGTGGTACAACTAAGCATGGCTGGGACGCTGACAATACTCTTGGCTCGGGAGGAAAGCTTTCACCCAGCCCACAATTCCTCGGCTAAAGGATGGCCCAAAGGGTGAGGGAGAATCAACCTTTGAGAAGGAGTTACTTCCTAGCCCAAGGCTGAGCAGATGGTGTTCAGGAGGCGTGGCCTTAGAAGAAAGGTGGGGACAATTATAGGGTGTGGCCCTGGCCTCAGGGCTTGCCTTACAGTAGAGCCGCTCCTGGGAAGGTTCCTCAGAAAGGCTCCTCAGATGAAACTTCTGAAGGAGTCTGTTTACAGGGTCTCTACCTTCCCTCCCTCCCTGTCTCCACAGATCAGTGAACTCCTGGAGCACCTAGGCTCTAACACTGTCCTATCGCTGGAAAACTATAGCTCTTTCTTCTACTATGGAGGAGAAAATGAGAGCGACTTCTGCTGCGAAGCCCCACCTTGCCCACAGGAGTTCAGCCGGAAATTTGACCAGGCCTTCCTGCCAGCCATCTACGGCCTCCTCTTTGCGCTGGGGCTGCTGGGCAATGGCGCAGTGGCGGCCGTGCTGCTGAGCCAGCGGGCAGCCCTGAGTAGCACCGACACCTTCCTGCTCCACCTGGCTGTGGCCGATACCCTGCTGGTGCTAACCCTCCCGCTCTGGGCAGTGGACGCCGCGAATGGATGGGTTTTTGGCTCTGAGCTCTGCAAAGTGGCAGGTGCCCTCTTCAACATCAACTTCTATGCTGGGGCCCTCCTGCTGGCCTGCATCAGCTTTGACCGGTACTTGAGCATAGTGCATGCCACCCAGCTCTACCGCCGGGGGCCCCCCACCCGTGTGGCCCTCACTTGTGTCGTAGTCTGGGGGCTATGTCTGCTCTTAGCCCTCCCTGATTTCATCTTCCTGTCGGCCCACTATGACCAGCGCCTCAATGCCACCCAGTGCCAGCACAACTTCCCGCAGGTGGGCCGTACAGCTGTGCGCCTACTGCAGCTGGTGGCTGGGTTCCTGCTGCCTCTGATGGTCATGACCTACTGCTATGCCCGCATCCTAGCTGTGCTGCTGGTCTCCAGGGGCCAGCGGCGGCTGCGAGCCATGCGGCTGGTGGTGGTGGTAGTGGTGGCCTTTGCCCTCTGCTGGACCCCTTACTACCTGGTGGTGCTGGTGGACATCCTCATGAATGTGGGGGCCTTGGCCCGCAACTGTAGCCAAGAAAGCCGTGTGGATGTGGCCAAGTCCGTCACCTCTAGCCTGGGCTATATACACTGCTGTCTCAACCCACTGCTCTATGCCTTTGTGGGTGTCAAGTTCCGAGAGCGGATGTGGATGCTACTTCTGCGCCTGGGCTGCCTTGGCCAGAGCGGGCACCAGCGGCACCTGCCGTCTTCCCGCCGGGATTCCTCCTGGTCTGAGACCACAGAGGCCTCCTTCCAGGGCTTGTGAGGCTGGGCTGGGGGCAAGCCTTTCACCACACAGCCTGACTCCCTGCCATTCCAGGTTCCTCCCTTCCTCTGCCCAGGGTCTAGCTCCCCAGATGTACATTCCTGGGGTTTCCTGGTAGCTCCAGCACTGCCAGGTCTCCCAGGGGGCACCCTCCTGACTCTGGGGACTTTGCTGCTCCTTAATTGCCAAGCCTCATCCTGCCAATTCAGAATTGGCTGCCCAGAGCCCCACCATCCTCATTATCCAGTAACTAGACCTTGGCCTTCCCCATATGCAAGGAGCTTGAGGTGCACGGCATGGTGGAAGCTGCCCCTGTGGGGTCTTGGCCCAGCCCTCCAGCCCAGAAATGACTAGCTATGGCCCCCTAAACCTCTGTATTTGCTCACTTTTATGTCTAAAGTTCTGCTTAAAACCTTTCAATAAACAGGAGTATAAGTACCATGTATGCTAGCAGTGCATAATTTATACCCACCCTGCCCAGGATCCGGGATGCACGTCCTGCTTCTCCTTGCCTGTGCCTGGGACTGTGCCAGCCAATGCTGCCTGTATTAACATTCATGCCTGGCCTGCTCTCTGCCCTCCTGGACACTCCTGTCATTCTCAGGGAAGCATCTAGGTACACGGGTACAGGGTAAGCAATCAACCGGCTGGCTGGACAGAGTTTGTGGGCATACTCTTGGGAAGGGGCCTTCAGACATAAATAAGACATGGTCCCCGTACTCCAGAAGCTGAGGATGTGGCGAGACATAACAACACCCCATAATCTAGGCCACGAGGCAAATATGTGGCACACATAGCAAACACTGTGGCTGGAGCCATTTGGGAAGGCTTCCTGAAGACAGGAATGAGCAAGTGGTATTCCCATGTGCAAAGAGGAAAGATGGTGTTTCCAGGCAGAAGGGAGGGTAGAGACAAAGGTGGGAAGGCTGAAAACGGCAACGCTTCCTGGAGGAATTAGAAGTGGTCCCAACAGACTGAAGGATTCAGGAGGGGAAAGGTTGAACGAAAGACTGAAAGTTAGTTTGGGGTCAGGTGATGGTATTCTAGAGACCAATTAGAATGCAGTCGTGATTAGTGTGGTTACAGGTAATGCAGGCTTTTACTAGGGAAATGGCAGTGAAATGGAAGACCAGCTATGAGATCAGATAACAAGCAGACAGTCATTAGCACAAAGGCCCCCTGGAGGCATGGGTGGGCTGTGAGCAGCATTTTCCCACAGCTAGAGCTAGGGTGGAAGTGAGTGAAAGAGACGCCCAAGGCTCCCCAGAAAGGCAGGTTGACAGAGTTACTGAGTTCAGACAAAGGCTGGACCCTTCCCTCTGTAGGGGTGGAACCACAGCACTGTGAGCTCACCCTAAGTCAGCAGCAAGCAGTGATCCAGCCTCAGCAGCAAGCGGTGATCCAGTCTCACAGGCCAGCTGGAGGTGGGACTGTGGAGGAGGCCCAAGGATGTAGCTGGGAAAGCTCGTACCACCACTCTGTGTACCACACCCAGTCCCACCTAGACTGGTGGCAAGACTTCCATTGGTCATCACTAAAGGGTCACTGAGCACCCGCAAAATGAAGGCAGGATGGCAGGAGGGACAACAACAGGAACACATCCAGCCTCTAAAAAGAGCAGTGACGCCAGACCAGCCAAGATGTGCCCACACTCTAATCCCCAGAGCTTGAGAAGATGTTACTTTATGTGGCAAAGGGAACTGGGGTTGCTCACCAGTTGGCCTGAAAAGAAGCTGCTCCTGGATTACCCAGGTTGGCCAAGTGTCATCATGTAGCCCTTAAAAGTGAAAGGAGGAGGCAGATGCAGAGAGAGAAACAAAGGCAGCTGGCTTTGGAGATGGAGGGAGGGGCCACACACCAGGGACTGCAGCAGCCTCTAGAAGCTGGAAAAGACAAAGAAACAGCTACCCCTGACCCCCACCCCAGGGCCTCCAGAAAGGAACGCAGCCTTACCCACATCTAGATTCCAGCTAAGTGAGGTCTATGCCCACTCCCGCCCCACATAGTTATAAGACAATATGCATTTCACTAAGCTTGTGGTCATTTGCTAGAGCACCAATAGGCAATGAATACAGCATTGATTCCGTCCACATCCCAGACAGCTCCCACAGGCGGGGAGGCTTCTGAAAACCTTGTGAGAAGTTACAAGAATCAGCAAAAACCCAAAACACAGAATGCTCTTCCCAACACATACAGGAAAGCTTCAGATGTCTGGGGTCCTGGACAGAAGACCCGATGGCTTGTTCTGCTGCTGGCACAAGTTGTCATTGAACAGACTTTGCTTACTAGTGAATTGCAGAAAACATTTTATTATTATTATTTTATTTCATGAACAATTACATTGGTTCAGATGGCAAAAGTAATTTCATGAAATATGAACTTTATTTCTAACCAAGTATAACAGGTTACATCTGCCAGGAGCCCTCGTTTTGAAACACTGCCTTTAAACGTGTTCATTTTCCAGAGTTACTCTCATTCTCTCAAGTGGTCAATCTCAAAAATCTAATTTGCTTCTGCATTTTGTTCTATACTTCACAACTACAGAGTGTAAATATGTTCCACACATCACAACCAGTGTGTAAATATGTTCCACACATTACAACTAGTCTAAGTATGTTCTACACATGTTAACCACAGAGTCTAAGTTTGTTCTACACATCTTACCTACAGAGTCTAAATATATTCTACATGTTACAATTAGAGTCTAAGTATGTTCCACACATCTTAACTACAGAGTCTAAGTTTGTTCTACACATCTTACCTACAGAGTCTAAGTATATTCTACACATTACAACTAGAGTCTAAGCATGTTCTACACATGTTAACTACAGAGTCTAAGTATGTTCCACACGTCTTAACTAGAGTCTAAGTTTGTTTCACATGTTACAACTATGGAGTGTAAGCATGTTCCATGCATCACAACTATGGAGTGTAAAACACAAGGTAGGTCCAAAGGACCTCCAAGTATAGTCAAGGGCACAAAGTGCTGAGCAAAGGAATACTGGTTAAAGAGCCATCACTAATAATATGAAACTTTATAAAAAAGATTTAAATTCTAACATTCATAACATTACAGAAGCAAAGATATTTTCCTAAAACTTCTTCATAAGCAGAGGACTCGGCTTACACAGATACCCTCTCATAAACTTAAAGGGTGTTGTTTTTTTTGCAGATGAAATAACCTTTGCTGAGCTGTCTCATCACATCCCCATGGGTTGAATTTTCCATTCCCTGCATGACGATTCGGTAATGCTGTTTCACATACTTGGCAAAAGGTCTCACATGCGGCTTGATGGGGGTTCCATCTTTGCGAGTCAACGGCAGCAGGACCAGGCGGCCCTTGCATGAGGGACACACAGAGCGCTCGGTGTCCAGTGATCTGGAGTAGCGGCCAATCCTAAAGAGGAAGGCAAGAGCACACAGCAAAGGGTCAGTCACTTTAATAGCCTTTTCTCTGAACTGCTGGCCTTGGGCCCAAAGCCAGACCTTTCTGGGGGTTCTCAGAGAGTGGGGCACCAAAGCAGCAGCAGCGGTCAGGTCAGCTCAGAGTAGGAGCGATTGGAGAAAAGAGCACATGAAAGGAGCAGAGAGGTCTTATTTACTTCTCAAGTCAGATAGTCAATAAAATCACTGAAGAGCCACTTGGAGGCTATGGCAAAAAATATCACTGGGAAAAGTCTGAGGAGAAGGTTCTTACCTGGCTTTGCACCGAGTGCACTCATAGTAGATCTTGTAGTTAATCTTGTAGTTATGGAAACGGGTGACCAAGGGCAGCTCTGGGTGGGCCAGGTTGCACTTCCTGGCATAGTATCTCCATGTGTAACCGTGCGAAGCACGGATGCCATTCAGCAGCCAGGAGGCTGCATGGCAAAGCTCATGGGCCAAAGTATCCCGGATTCGGTCTTGGAAGAGGAATAAAAAGAAACCATGAGCACTTCAACCAACTCCCTTCAAGTCACTACCCAACCAGCCCTGAACTCTCCACCTCACCAGACAGAAAGCCATCATAGATAAGCACAGGAAGAGGCAGGAATGAGTGTTATCTTCCCAAGGTTCTGAAAGTAAAATTTCCACTCACTTCCAGCCAATACGGTCAATGCAGAGAACCTGGGGTGGGTGAGTGTTTTCGGAGCAGCTCCAACCTGCTCATCTTTTGTGGGACATCACTGTCAGAAACACATCTGGCCAAGACTGGCTTTCCACTCTCAGGAACGTAAGTGGGCGGGGTGGGCAGCAATCACCAGGGCCATGGGATTTGGTCAAGAATAGTGCCATGGACAAACTAGGACCTGAGCTGGGCCCTTCACAATGGAGTGGAAATTAGAAAAGCCATTCTACGTGTGAACAATGCAAACAGAGGTGGAGGTCAGGAAAGCATAAGTTCTATTCTGAAAGCCAGTGGGAAGCCAGCCTTGTGGGAGCACAGGCTGGTGGTGGAGCAGTAAGAGTCAAGACTGGCCGGGAGGTGAGAGGCGGAGAGGCAGACTAGGATGGCCCTGAAAGCCAGGCTCT